>JAVGWX010000024.1:2158330-2310830 GCA_036924085.1 Ariolimax columbianus
TGTTATAGTTGGCGTAGTAGTAGTAGTAGTAGCCATAGTAGAAGTAGTTGTAGTAGCAGTATTAGAAGTAATAGTAGTAGTAATAATAATAGTAGTAGTAGTAGCAGCAGTAAAAGTAATAGTAGTAGTAAAAATAGTAGTAGTAGTAGTAAAAGTAATAGTAGTAGTAATAATAGTAGTAGTAGTAGCAGCAGTAAAAGTAATAGTAGTAGTAATAATAGTAGTAGTAGTAGCAGCAGTAAAAGTAATAGTAGCAGTAATAATAGTAGTAGTAGTAAAAGTAATAGTAGCAGTTCTACTGAGTGTATTGAGCTACCACATAGACTATGACATCACACATAAAACACTAAAACTGTCGTTAACCATTAAGAAAGGTCATTCATTTATTTAGAAATGCAAATATTTTGGTCACATCAAGAGACACAACGGTCTCGAGAGAACGGTGATGGAAGGTATGGTGCCAGGCAAAAGAAAAAGGTGTAGACCAAGAAGACGATGGCACCAAGATATCCAGGAATGCCTGGGTATGACTGGCGGAGACTGGAGTTATGGCAAGGGAACG
Source organism: Ariolimax columbianus (assembly GCA_036924085.1). Lineage (NCBI taxonomy): Eukaryota > Metazoa > Mollusca > Gastropoda > Stylommatophora > Arionidae > Ariolimax > Ariolimax columbianus. The sequence continues at coordinate 2,158,893 of JAVGWX010000024.1, forward strand.
AGTTTCTTTCAGACAGGCTGTGATGGGAGCGACGTTCTATAAAGGACTTACTACATGATGATGATTAATGAATGCAATCTTGTTACAAATTGGTAGTTAACTAGCTTACTCGCTTTCTTCGGCCGTTCCTCTCAGTCGTCTACGTTGGGGATGTTCTGCCGTCCTCCAGCATGGTTGACTGTCTTATACTGTCGAACGTACACACATGGGTTAAAGATGAATTCCAGAAAGAGACTCCAGCTACGGTGTACACTCACAACCGTTATCAGTTCTCTAACGTTTTGGACACACCACTTCGGTGCCCGTGCTGCATCTGTATCGAGTAATTGCGCTTCGTGTGGGCTCTGATGGTACCCCTCGCTTTCCTTACTCCCGTGCCTTTGGATTCGCAGTCCCTAGGACTGCGAGGGATCCGTATCGTATCACTTTGTTTGGAGTCACTGACACTTTGTTTGGAGTCACTGACACTTTGTTTGGAGTCACTGACACTTTGATTGGAGTCACTGCCACTTTGATTGGAGTCATTGACACTTTGTTTGGAGTCACTGACACTTTGATTGGAGTCACTGACACTTTGTTTGGAGTCACTGACACTTTGTTTGGAGTCACTGACACTTTACTCTGAGTTACTAACACTTTGTTTGGAGTCACTTTGATCATAGAAGGACCCCCGTTCTTTCACAGGCACTAAAGCAATGACCTTGAAGAACAGTCAGACAGCCTTCTAGATCAACTCTCGAATCAAACCAAAGCAAATCTTCTCCCTCGTAAGTGATCAGATGTCTTTCTCCTCGTATTGCGTACAGGATGTCCATCATTCGCACCTCGAGCATCAAGGCTCTATGTGTTTCATGGTATACACTCTCTCTCCCCCCCCCCCCCCCCCGCCCCAATACGCTCTCTCTTCCGAATGCGGAATCTCTCATCGACATTGTCTTTTATATTCCCTTTTCTTCATTCTGGAAACCCAAAATGACTGTCGAGCGTGCCTCCCCAGTTGGGTGGTTGGCTTTCAATCTGGTAGTAATAATAGTAGTGGCAGTTGTAGTCACTTTCAGTCATGATTGACTATAGAATGATGCGACATAGTAACAACAACTCTGCACTTAGTGTTTGGTTTCCCATTTCCCTTGTGGAGTTGCCTTTTCTCTTCCCTGTGTAACATGATCATATTTTCTCCATGTCTGAGGTGGCTCTTCCGACTGAAACTCCATTTTAATCGGTCTACAACGATGTCTTCTCAAGATGCAAGATCCATATTCAGAGCCTTCATGTTTCTCTTGCCTGCGTCTTTGAACTAGCTGTGGTCAGCGGGCTGTTCTTTGACCACACACCAGATGTCCGTAGATGTACGTCTTTTATGCGATGAGCAGGACCAACTCAAAGTAGTCTTTGTGGTGTACAGCTTAGCGCGTGAACCTGTTTTTACCTGGTGCCTACTTTTCTAACTTTCGTGTGATGATAAATTGTCCTTACCGTCCACTAAAATCTAAATTGAGGAATATCTCGCCATCGTCCACTGAGTCTTTGTATTTTTTATGTTTTTAATATATCATCATCTTGTGGCATATCGTTCGCAGAGCGTCACTCCCATCACGGCCCGTCTGAAAGAAACTCGATCTCTTGCTAGCACTCACACCCCTACAGCAGTAATGCTAATGCTATGGGTTACTTTGCTTTACTTTACTACATGGACCCAATGCCAGCGTCTCAGCAGTTCATCTTGACGGCGTGGACTAGTAGTTAAGTGACACGGCTTACAACCAAAGGTGCTGGGTTTGATCCCCATCACAGCACCGGCCGTTACCCCGGGGAAGCAAACCCTTAGAAAATGTAGGAGGAAGCAGACCCTTACAAAACAAAAATCATACTGAAGTCGGATGCACTGGGCCGGCAGGCGCAAAATAAAAACCACAGTGCAATGCACACTGCCTTGGGGAATAGAGAAATAATGCAAACGCTAATATTATTAAGAAAAAAAAAGAAAAAAAAAGATCTCTTGCCAAATATCCAGCCTGCCCCACGCATTCTGTAATATCGTGGTGCCCTCGTCTTCTTGGTCTTCCTCTGTCTGTCTTGCCAGGCGCCATTCCTTCCTCTACCGTTCTCTCAAGGCCATGGGACCCTTCTGATGTAGCCGAAGTATTTGAAGTTTCTGTTTATGATTGAATTGATGAGCCAGTTCTCCTCTATGTCTGCATTCTATTTTTTTTCTCGATCCACGATAATCTGAGAACTGTTCTGCAACATTTCGACTAAAAGGACTGGTTTCTCTCCCTCGAGGTTTGGTTATCTGTCCATGTTTCACAGCCGTGTGCTGCCACAAATTTCACTTTTGCTGGTTTTCTGGTATTCTGCTACAGTTTCCTGAGGTTGTATAGCAGCCACTGCATTTTCATAATAATAATAATAATTAAAAAAAAAAAATATAATAATAATAATAAAAGTAATATAATAATAATAATGATACTAATAATAATAATAATAATATATTTTAAAGACATAATAATTATTCAGCTACTGCCCATCTGAAAGATAGCACAAGCGCCAACAAGCGCCCACAAGCGCCAAAAAGCACCAACAAGCACCAACAAGCACCAACAAGCGCCACAAGCACCCACAAGCGCCACAAGTGCCCAGGTTGGAGAGCACAGGTGAACATGTTTTGGGAGTGCGGTGTGAAAATGCACCTTTGTGTTTATCCTGTCTCTCCGTGAGACCTCAAGGATTAATCTCAGGTGCATCAGGTGAAGTTTGGTAAGCCTTTGTGCTTGTGTGGCATAGTTTGCCCACATTTCGCTACCATATAGTTTGGATTATCTCTGTTTGTTCTCAATTTCCCGCTACCATGCCCTGAAAAGGGCTTTGCAAGTAGCAGGATGTAGTTAGGAGAACGGTATGCGTTGTGTCGCTAGTTTACAGCTTGACTTCGATATTTGCACCTTCCAGTCCGACACATCCGACTTCAGCAGGCATTTGTTTAGTGCCGGGTTAGCCTTCCCTCTTCGATCCCTTCTTCTCAGCCAGTCTGCCCTGTTAAAGCCTGTTTTCCAGGATCACCGCGTGGAGGTGTAGAAGGGTTTTGGCAGAGCTGGTCCTGACGCTAGCAGTCAGCTCTGGTTCGCTGGCCCTGACGCTAGCAGTCAGCTCTGGTTCGCTGGCCCTGACGCTAGCAGTCAGAGCTGGTTCGCTGGCCCTGACGCTAGCAGTCAGCTCTGGTTCGCTGGCCCTGACGCTAGCAGTCAGAGCTGGTTCGCTGGCCCTGACGCTAGCAGTCAGCTCTGGTTCGCTGGCCCTGACGCTAGCAGTCAGCTCTGGTTCGCTGGCCCTGACGCTAGCAGCCAGAGCTGGTTCGCTGGCCCTGACGCTAGCAGTCAGCTCTGGTTCGCTGGCCCTGACGCTAGCAGTCAGATCTGGTTCGCTGGCCCTGACGCTAGCAGTCAGCTCTGGTTCGCTGGCCCTGACGCTAGCAGTCAGCTATGGGTCGTTGACTGCTGCAGCTCAAGCACTGCTCAGCATCTTGATTCCTGGCTACCATGTAAGGGTGTACTGGCAAACTGGAAATATATTCACACAATAACTGTATGCAGTAGTTGGACGAACTAAGCCGTTAGGCAAAAACACATAATATTTTCAATTACTTTAAGAAAAAAAAGAAAAATCCGAGCGAAAACAAAACCGCAGAATCTCGTACACATACATACACAAAAACTCCTAGTCCCATGTCAGCCATAAAGTAGGACTGATTTCTGCATTAGTGCCAAGGATGGAACCAGGCACAGACTGACGATTACGGTCTCGGTGGCAGCAGCTCCTCCCCGGACAGGAAATAGATCTCTAAGAGTTCTCGCTCAGTTACTGTCTCGCTGATTCTCGTCCCTTTGCACGAGAATTAATCTATTCCTGTCTGGCACGTGAGGGAAATCTGAGCTCAGCTTTTACATTTCTGATTCAGGGAAAGAAGTAGGCAGATAGTTCTGGGACATCGATACGTGTCATAGATCTTAGCTTAACTTAACGTCTTTAGACTGGTTTAGAAGACTCTGCAGAGTCTGTATACAACCAGTTTCATTTACATTTCCTTGCTCTAAAAGCTATGCGCATCCAAACTTTTCGTAAATGCATTAATTGTCCCTGCCTCCACTACTTCTTGAGGCAATGCATTTCAATCATTCCCCACTCTCTGACTAAAACTGTTTTCTTAATGTCTAATCTGGACCTTTCTTTAGTTAATGTGTGGTTATGCCCTCTTGTTCTTGTGCCTGGTTGTATTTTGAAAAAAACAACTTGTTATAGTCTAATTTATCCGTTCCTCTGATCATCTTATAAACCTGTATTAGGTCACCTCGAATTCTTCTCTCTTCTAGACACCGCAGGCCGGTTTTTCTCTTTCCTCATAACTGTAATTCTGGAATCCCACTATCAGCTTTGTGGCTCTTTTTTGTATTCTTTCCAGCATGTTTATATCCCCTCTATGATGAGGACTCCACACCTGTACACAGTACTCCAATCTCGGTCTAACTAATGCTTTATACAGTTTGACTATCAGTGGCTTTGATCAGAGACATAGATCAGTGACGTAGATTAGGGCCTGTTATCCACAAAAGTCCCTAAGTTTTGAGGCCTACGTCGGTGTTCCACTAAACACGCCCCTAAAGTATTGAACAAACACACATGATGTTTCCGAAGACCCGAGGCCTTTAAGTCATCTCCACCTCCCCCCCCCCCCATAAATATTCTTGATGACTTGTATGCCACCCCAGGCCTTCCCACAAACATTTCACACACACAAACGTTTCTAAAGATTTGAGGCCACCATATTAACCCAAACAATTGTTCGGAATGACTTGTGCCTTCTATATCACCTCCACCCCTCCTCCACCACAAATGTTCTTGACGATTTGAGGCCTCAATGTGACACGACCATTCCCGAAGACTTGAGAACATTACGGCTGCTTCTGACTCGTGCCTGCAGGTATGTCACTTCCGCCTCTCCACTCACCCTTAAGTTAGCCCTCATGACCTTCCAAAGCAAGGTCTGAAGGTCCAGCACGAAAGCCTTATTTAAGACAGCTCAGACTGCTGTCTCATACACAATTAAGTGGTCAAATAGACTGCCATTATGGACAAACACACGAGACCGCTCACTCTACCAGGCACCGGAAGTTAACTTAATAAAGTCACTTTGAGAGCAGGAAGTGAAGCGACGAAGACCACCCTTAACACAATTCACAGCTAAGTATTCGTCCCTTAACAGGGAACTCTAAGAACGCTGGACTACAGTTTGCTACACATGAGGTCACAGTGTCATGCAGTGGCGGATCCATAAAGACATAGGGCTCTAGGACACACATTGTGGGGTATGCTGCTCATAAGATGGTTAGTACAATAATCATTCCCATCATAGTCTGCTTATAAATCAACGTAACTTACTTAACTTAACTAAACTTAACTTAACTTAACTTAACTCAACTTGACTCAACTCAACTCAACTCAACTCAACTCAACTTAACCCAATTCAACTCAACTTAACCCAATTCAACTCAACTGAATCTAATTCAACTCAACTGAATCTAATTCAACTTAAATTAATCCAATTCAACCCAACTTAACCCAATTCAACTCAACTGAATCTAATTCAACTCAACTGAATCTAATTCAACTTAAATTAATCCAATTCAACTCAACTTAACTCAATTCAACTCAACTTAACCTAATTCAACTCAACTTATCTCAACTGAACTGAACTTAACCCCTTTAAACTGGTTTAGAAGACTCTAGTGCTGTACCGAAGACTGATGTGAAAGGTGCAAATATTGCAGTCAAGCTGTAAACTAGCGACACAACGCATTCCGTTCTCCGGACTACATCCTGCTACTTGCAAAGCCCTGTTCAGGGCTTGGTAGCGGGAGATTGATAACTACCGAAGAAGAAGAAGAAGAACAAAAAAAAGGAGGAGAAGAAGAAGAAGAAGAAGAATAATAATAATAATAATAATAATAATAATAAGAAGAAGACTCTAGAGAGTCTATATACAACCAGTTTCTTTTTCTTGACTGACCTAAAAATAACAAAATAACTACGAACATGCAATTTATTAATTGACTCTGCCTCTACTGTTTTCTGTGGCAATGCATTCCAAGCATTATCCACTCTCTGACTTATAAAAATGTTCCATAATATCTAATCTGGACCATTATTTAGTTAATTTGTAGCTATGCCCTCTTGTTGTTGTAGGTGGTTGTATTTTGAAAAAAACTTGTTATAATCTATTTTATCCGTTCCTCTGATCATCTTATAAACCTGTATTAAGTCACTTTGAATTCTTCTCTTTCCTAGACACTATAGGCCGGTTTTTCGGAGTCTTTCCTCATAACTGTAATTCTGGAATCCCATTATCATCTTTGTCGCTCTTTTTTTTGTATCCTTTCCAACATGTTTATGAAAAGGACTCCACACCTGTACACAGTACTCCAATCTAGGTCTTACTAAAGCTTTATACAGTTTGACTATCACTTCCTCGCTCCTATGTTTAATATTTCTTTTTATCATACCTAACATTGCATTTGCCTTTTTCACTTCTACCTGAACTTGCTCACTCACCTTACCTGTATGAACTATTATAACCCCTTAGGTCCCTTTCCTTATCTATCTTTCTAATATTGTTCTCGCCATTCTGTAATTATGTTCCATATTGGATCTACCCCGTGAATGACTGTACATTTATCTAGGGTGAAGGTCAGGCGATCTCTGGTGACCAAAGTCTCTTAGAAATGACATGGTCTTCAAAGAAGGAAGCACATTTAAGCCATGTGAAGTGTGACATGTTACTCCGTCCTCCTGAAAACAGGCAGTACCTCATCATCCAACTGGTTCACTGTATGTCCGTGTCAAATTATATTGAATTACGTTTATTGGTTTAAAAGTCTTGTAAGTCGCCGGAAGTTGTACAATACCTACTACGTATATCCGAAGCCTTCGGCTACCTGGCAACATCATACATTAACATACCAGTTTGAATACCAGGATTCCAAGTATTTAAAGGTTTAAAAGTGGTAAGGGAAAACCGATTGATCTGCCTGGATCTCTGTGTATGACAAGAACAAGAATAGCACCACTGCCCCACAGAGAACTGTAGCAGACCCTCTGCTACCGTGATCGAACTTAGAACATTCTCACACTCATCCACATCATCATGACCATACTCAGTAAATGACATATCACACAGCAGGTGGCATATTTATTATATCATACTCATATCATAGAATGAGTAGAGAAATTACAAACACAATATAATACATATCATCTTAACTAAACATTCTACTAAAACGGGAATTGTAAGCATTAGCTATTGATGGAATTCCCAAATATCTAAAAACCCAGTTCTATTGCCTTGCAATTACATCACACACACATTGCCTTAACTGCGTCTTCAACACACCTTATCAAATACTCTTCCTCACAGAAATCCCCTCAGGCGGGCGATCTCGACATACTCGTTCACAATGGGTCCTTGCTTACAAACACACGTTCAGATTATCCATTAATGCAAAACTCATTCACCTATTTGAGCGATCCTGTTCTATCACTAAACATTCGTCCAACCGTCTATCAATCGCTCCCCTATCTAAGTCGGTTAGTTAAACATCCTATCCACATTCAGTTTCTCTCTCTCTCTCTCTCACTCTCCTCCATACAGCCTCACTCTCTCCCTCACTCTCCATCTCTCCTCCAGCCTCCCGAGCTAAACTTTGTCTCGAGTTATATATCCTCAAGCAAGGCCAGAGTTTGACCAATCGATCTCAGGTATGGTCATCTTCAATCCCAATTGGAACGAAACACTTTGCACACCTGTCACTCATTCTCTCGCAGCAAGCCCCGCTGCCAATTTCGTCTGTCAATCAATCTCCCCGTACCAAAATCGGAAGGCCAGTGGTCAGTTTCTACCTGTCCACATTCCTTAACCCAACTCTGTTCTCCTTTGCTGAGACGGTGAGTGACCTTGACATGCATTCAGGTAGCTTTAAGCTTTAACATGTTCAGGCATCCTAAACTCCCCTTGTTCCGGCGGGAACTGTTACAGAGCATGTCGTAAGAGGCGACTAACTGTGTGACATGGCATAACACAGACCAAGGTCAGGTGGTTTGTTTAGAGCAGCATAGATGGCACCTAACAGGCTGCGGGTCTACTTTGCTCTAGTGTTTGAGTCTATTAAGATGGACACTCACATCGGTTAACCACCCTCCGTAAGCGCTTGTCCCAACGCAGTGCTGTAATAAGCTGCTCGAGCCTAGCTCGCTAAGTAGCAAACCTTTTTCCTGAATATATCCAATTCATACCAGGACTGGTACCTGCACAGGGGCATCTGGAGCTGTAGAAGAACAGGTCGACTAAGTGGGACCTGCACAGGAGCATCTGCAGCTGTAGAAGTACAGGTCGACTAAGTGGGACCTGCACAGGGGCATCTGGAGCTGTAGAAGTACAGGTCGACTAAGTGGGACCTGCACAGGGGCATCTGGAGCTGTAGAAGTACAGGTCGACTAAGAACTAATGGAAAAACCAGTGGCCGACAGCGAGTGATGTCCCTTCTCTACTGTAGACTCACACACACATACAAACAACACACACACATACAAACAACACACACACATTTACAACATTTAAGATCAACCCATTACGTTTCTCACACGCCCAGGATTGTCTCTCTCAGAATATATTGAACCATGTTCATTGGTTGAAAAGTTATCAGGACAAACTAGAGGCCGGAAGTGAGTGGGACACTATATGGCTGTTTCCTGTTCGTCTTCTATCTCCTCTATTCCGACGTCCTTTTAATCTTTTTTCATCTACGAGGCGTGTTCAAGTGAAACTGGACCAAACTGCAACAAGAGAACATACATACGATGTGCATGATAATGTCATTTTTGATGCAAACAGCAGATACCAACGGTCAAGTTTGCAAAATTTCATTAATCTCCGACTCATAGTTTCCTCAGCAGACCGAAACATGGCGGGTGTGATACGGAATCCGTCCAGAGTTGATCAGCGAGCGAGGATTCGGTTTCTAACAGCTGAAGGATGTCGACCAGTTTACATTCATCGCAGAATGCAGGCAGTGTATGGTGACAAAAGTGTATCGAAGACAGCAGTGAAGAACAGGACAACGATGTTTAAAGAAGAACGTGAGTTAACGAAAGATCTTCCGAGACCAGGTCAGGCGCATATTGTTGCGTTAACTCGCGTCCTTCTTTAAACATCGTTGTCCAGTTCTTCACTGTTGTCTTCAACACACTTTTCACTCTTGTCTAGGAAACTATGGGTGGGAGGATAACTAAATTTACAAATTTGACCAGAAGAGACAGAATAGGAAACGACGACATTCGAAGTATGGTCGGCACTACGGCTTGTGTCGAATACATTTCCAGGCAGAAAATAAGTTGGTTTGGTCATCTCATGAGAATGTACCCTCATCATCTTCCACTGATGGCTTACAGCGCTGGTAGATCTGGCTACAGGGCAAGGGGGCGGCCGTGAGGTAGGTGGATAGATGACCTTAGAGTGATTGTGTAACGACAAGGGCTCACATTGACCGACGCAACGCACTTGGCGCAGGATAGACAACTCAAGCTCCCCACGACGCTAAACGGAATAAGTGGAAAGAAAACTAACTAGCAAATTTGACGTTTGGTATCTGCAGTTTACACAAGAAGTAACTTCCTCATGCACATCGTACCTATGTCCACTTGTTGCAGTGGTTAGCGCTCTGGCTTCGCATCTGAGTGGTCCTGGGTTCATTCCCCAGTTGAGGCGGTAATGTTTTTTTCAGACCGCAATGTCTCCCGGGTTGACCCAGCCTTAAATGGGTACCGGTTCAGTCCGGGAAGTAAAAGCGGCGAGAGAGAGGAGGTGGCTACCGCCTTCATATAGCCGAGCCTTTGAAATGTGAGATCGCTAACACCTCACACCCCTACGGCAGTAATGCTATGGGATACTTTACTTTACTTTTTACGTAATTATTAGATGGCAACTTTTGTCATTTCCTGGCCCGTCTTCAAAGATTGTTACATACCTCCTTCGGTTAAACCAGACCTTCTTTTGACGGCTCCCGACAGGAAACATTTCCTTTCCGTCTCTGCCAAAGATTAGTTTAATCTCCATTGTCAGATGGTAAACGTCACGAAACAAGAGGTCCTTACGCCACGCCGGGCTAGAAACAGATCTTTCCCAACGCCTACACGTCAATCTTTTCGGGTTAAATATTTATTCCAGACAAATATCTCCCAATCTCCAGATTCTCAACTTGCGAAGAGGACGGGTCTTAAGGGCAGTGGACACAGCAGACTATCTCCACTTCTGATGTCCGTGGTCATAAAAGACACCGCCAGCAGTCATCAATATGACTGATTGCATCTTCAACAAAAGCATTCAATTCTATCCACTTCTAAGATCCCTGACTATTGACCATCCACAGCGGTCAGTTGCCGTTGTGGTTGATAGTGCTTTCTTTTTCTTCTTATACTTCTTGGCTTTCTTCTTCTTGTGTTTCTTCTTCTTCTTCTTCTTCTTTTTCGTCTTCTTCTTCTTCTACTTCTTCCTCTTCTATTTCCTTATGTTCTTCCTCCTCATCCTCCTCTTCTTCTTCTTCTTCTTCTTCTTCTTCTTCTTCTTCTTCTTCTTCTTCTGCTTCTACTTCTTCCTCTTCTATTTCCTTATGTTCTTCCTTCTCATCCTCTTTTTCTTCTTCTTTTTCTTCTTTTTCTTCTTCTTCTTCTTCTTCCTCTTCTATTTCCTTATGTTCTTCCTCCTCATCCTCTTCTTCTTCTTCTTTCTCTTCTTCTTCTTCTCCTTCTTCTTATTCTCTTTCTTCTCCTTCTTCTCCTTCTTCTTCTCCTTCTTCTTCTTTTTCTTCTTCTTCTCCTCCTCCTCCTACACTGGGTATAGCACCACATGTTAAAGCCCACGAGTCAACAAGGAGGAAAGGATTTGAATGACAAGAAATGGGCGGCATACACACGAACGTTCTTCCGTTGGTATAATCTGTCGCGCAGAGAGAATTCAGTATTTGGAACTGTGGGTAGCATGATAAATATAGGGCTATCCCACACCATCGCTTATCGCATCACACACCTCTCATTGTTTACAGTTTTTTATTTTTGAAGGTTCAAACAATTTTTAAAACTATATTTTATTTTGTGAATTTCTTTTATTTTGTGAATTCTTTTATTTTGTGAATCTTTTTTATTTTGTGAATCTCTTTTATTTTGTGAATTTCTTTTATTTTGTGAATCTCTTTTATTTTGTGAATTCTTTTATTTTGTGAATCTCTTTTATTTTGTGAATTTCTTTTATTTTGTGAATTTCTTTTATTTTGTGAATCTCTTTTATTTTGTGAATCTCTTTATTTTGTGAATCTCTTATTTTGTGAATTTCTTATTTGGTGAATTTCTTTTATTTTGTGAATTCTTTTATTTTGTGAATCTTTTTTATTTTGTGAATCTCTTTTATTTGGTGAATCTTTTTTATTTTGTGAATCTCTTATTTTGTGAATTTCTTTTATTTTGTGAATCTCTTTTATTTTGTGAATTTCTTTTATTTTGTTAATCTCTTTTATTTTGTGAATCTCTTTTATTTTGTGAATTTCTTTTATTTTGTGAATCTCTTTTATTTTGTGAATCTCTTTTTATTTTGTGACCTTCTTTATTTTTTAACCTCTTTTATTTTTGTGTACTCTTTTCTTTGTAACCCTCAGTAATTTTTTTTATCCCAATTTAATTTGAAGCCAAATTTATTTTTATAACCTTTTCATTTTTGACCCAAATTTGTATCTATCAATTTTCTTTGCCTGAATTATTTTTTAAAACCTCATCCATTTTTTAACCCTTTTTAACATTTTTACTCTCATTGCTTTTCTTTCTTACCATTTATTTGTGCTTATCTAAATGTTCCTCTTTTCCAAACCTGTTATACCTTCTTCAACACTCTATTTCTCTATTTATTTACCATTCCTCATTCTCATTAGACTGTAATCACTCTCCTATGTATCCTCACGTATCTATTATCACTTCCTCGTTTCTGTCTTATTGATGTCCGTCCGTCACAAGTGATGAAGACCACTCTCTTTGTTCAGCCGTGTGAACAGTCTTTTCTCTTGCTGTGTCCGCTGAAATGGGTGACTTGTGCGGTGATTTAGATTAAATGAGGAAGAAACTGCGCCTTTTGTCAACCTCACTCTCTGGTCAACATCGGTGATACCAGGAGAGACAGAATGCGGAACGACGACATTCGAAGTATGGTCGGCACTACGGCTTGTGTCGAATACATTTCCAGGCAGAAAATAAGTTGGTTTTGTCATCTCATGAGAATGAGCCATCATCATCTTCCACTGATGGCTTACAACGCTGGCAGATCTGACTACAGGGCAAGGGGGGCGGCCGCGAGGTAGGTGGATAGATGACATTAGAGTGATTGTGCAACAACAAGGGCTCACATTGACCGACGCAACGCACTTGGCGAAGGACAGACGACCTAAGCTCCCCACGCGGCTAAACGGCACAAGTGGAAAGAAAACTAACTAAACTAACTCACTCTCTGGTCCTGAGCTACCTGTGGCCAGTGGCAAGATATTTATCAAAACAACTGGAGATATCACAGGATGTGGATTTTTCCTCAAGGTTTACTTCCGAAGCCTTTCCCATAAATAGGTATCCCACATGGTAGCGGAGGGGGGAATGACATCTAACGTTGTGTGTCGTGCCTTTTCCATAACCACAAGAGGTCGTAGAGACATCACTTAGTGTGGGAGTGAGTTGGGCATCTATCCCCCGCTGTGTTCAATCCATTGTCCTATTATCTATTATCAATTATCTATTTTCTATTATCTTTTATCTATTATCAATTACCTATTATCAATTATGTATTATCAATTATCTATTATCAATTACCAATTATAAATTATGTATTATCAATTATCTATTATCAATTACCTATTATAAATTATCTATTATCAAAACCCTCAGCTTTTTTCATTATTCCTCCTCATTTCTAAAATCATCGTCAATATTATCTTCCTGATCTTAATTTTCCAGCATCATTTTGTTCTTATTCATTGTGGTTATCGCCCTCCCTTTTCTTTCATATCCTCATGCATAACCTCCCCCGCTTCCCTCTCTCTCCCTCTCTCTCCCTCTCACTCTCTCTTTTATAATTCTCACTTCTCATTTCTCTCTCGATCCTTATCCCATCTCATCTTCTGCCACTCTTTCCTCACTTTCACTTCTTCTTTCTTTCTAGAATGCAAATCTTTCTACGAATATTTCCATTCTATACCTCCACCCTCTTTTTCTTCTTCTCCTCCTCCTCGTATTTTCCTCGTCTCAGAATCCCTCCCTTCTGTCCTTTCATGTCCCTCTTTTGCTCAAGAGGGTAATTTAAGAGAAAACTGTTTACAGGAGGATGTTCCAGTTTTCATCGACAATATTCTTTCAGCTACCTCCACAATCCTTGGCCACCTCTCATCTCCTATAACCCTCCTCCTCCGACATACCTCCCTCCCCTCCCTTAACGTCTCCCTCATTTTAAGCCTTAAGTGAACACAAATTATAAACCGCACTTTGTCGTGCGATCATGCGAGCTACCACTCCCGCGGACAAGGACAGAGTTCGCTTCCACGGTAATTAATAAATTAGAAGTACAACTAGTCTGTGGGGATTCGCATGCTCCACCCTTGTATCTAGAGGCGGCACGACTTTAATGAGGAGTATGGGGGTCTCTGTGGCGGAGTGTTCAAACCGTTTGCCTCTTGTTCAGACGGTTGAGGGTTCGAATTTGAACTGCGACCCTCAGTTCAAGATGTACATTTTTCCTGACATCCCTGGGTTCATGGGTGGAGCTACGGACTTGATGCTTTGTACGATGCCCTCAGCAGGTGGGGATACCCTTCTGCTGAGAGAAACTGAGCCATATTGGGAAATCCTATGTCGATGAAGTAGAGCCCTCGCCTTTAACCTTTTAAGGAGAGCACAACGACGAAGAGGGCCCACAGAGAATTAGACATGGCTTGGCTTCGTTCGTTCTCAGTCTCTCGCTACCAAACTCTGACACGGGTACTAAGTAGCAGAATGTAGCCCAGAGAACGGAATGCGTTGTGTCGTAACTTACAGCTTGATTGCGACAATTGCACCTTTCGGTCCAACACATCCGACTTCAGCAAGCATTTTTTGAGTACCGGGTTAGCATTCCCTCTTCGATCCCTTCTCCTTAGTCAGTCTGTCCTGCTGCAGTCTGTTATCCAGGATCACCGCATGGAGGTGTAGAAGGGTCTTGGCAGCTCTGGTTCGCTGGCCCTGACGCTAGCAGTCATCTATTGGTGGCTGGCCCTGGCGCTAGCAGTCAGCTATGGGTCGCTGGCCCTGACGCTAGCAGTCAGCTATGGTTCGCTGGTCCTGACGCTAGCAGTCAGCTATGGGTCGCTGGCCCTGACGCTAGCAGTCAGCTATGGGTCGCTGACCCTGACGTTAGCAGTCAGCTATGGGTCGCTGGCCGCTGGCCGCTGTAGCTCATGCACTGCTCAGGGTTTCACATGATGAGTTGACATTCTTACAAAACCACCTGCGCCAAAGCATTGAATGTGTCCATAAATGGCTGTTGTTGTGGTACATAGTTTCACATCATGAGGTTTCCAGCCCTCTTCGATGACTAAATGCCTGTATTGTGCCCAGGTGCCTGATTTTGTCCTGACCAACAGAGATCGTCGAGGCTCAATTCTATCTCATGTGGCATCTTCACACTGAATGGCGACTGCAATGAATCTTCGTTCTCCGGCTCTTGGTTTGTTTCGGAAAAAATTCAAGTTAAAAATCTACCCAAGTTATTTGCACCTTTCCCCAGGTGTTTTGTTTAGAGCAGCTATAGATGGTGCCTAACTGGCTGCGGGTCTACTTAGCTTTAGTGTTTGAGTATATTAATTGGGCTCGCACATTGGTTAAACCACCCTCCAAGAAACTGGTTGTATACAGACTCTGTTGAGTCTTCTAAACCAGAAGAAATACGTTGTATTTGCGTTTGCCTTATTTCTCTATTTCTCTGTTCCACAAAGCGGTGTGGGTTGCACTGCGGTTTTAATTTGCGTCTGTCGGCCAAGTGCATCCGACTTCGGCCTGCATTCTATGTAAATGTCTGCTTCCTTCCGCATCTTCTAAGGGTTTACTTCTCCGGGGTAACGACCGATGATGCGATGGGTATCTTTGGGTTCTGAACGTGCCATTTAACCACTAGGCCACGCAGTCTCCAATCTGCCAGTATTTTCCCTGTCTATTTCCTTAGGTTATTCTGGGACAGATACCAGTGCTTATATTTGGCAAATGGGATCAAGATGCTGAACAGCGCATGAGCTGCAGCAGTCAGCGACCCATAGCTGACTGCTAGCGTCAGGGCCAGCGAACCAGAGCTGCCAAGACCCTTCTACACCTCCACGCGGTGATCCTGGATAACAGGCTGCAGCAGGGCAGACTGGCTAAGGAGAAGGGATCAAAGAGAGACTGGTAACCCGGTACTCAAAAAAATGCTTGCTGAAGTCGGATGTGTTGGACCGAAAGGTGCAAATATCGCAGTCAAGCTGTAAACTACGACACAACGCATTCCGTTCTCTGGACTACATTCTGCTACTTAAGCTCTCTCAGGGTTTGGTAGCGGGAGATTGAGAACGAACGAAGCCAATCCAAACCAAGCCAAGCCATATCTGGCATATTAGCTATCCATGTATGCTTCCAGTATTATTTCTAGTAATGATGTGACTAAGATATCTGAAATGTCGAAATCTGATTGGTTCATCAAATCACTACGCTCTCCAATTATCTTCAAGATATTCTTCTGATCTTTGGACGACACGGTAAACCATGCAGACAAGGCAAAAACATAGATGGGCAGAGCACATGTTTCGCGCGAAAAGATGGTCGATGGAGCACGGAGACAGCAGTCTGGTACCCCCGAGGGCAAAGAGACCGCGGGAAAGATCTCTAAAGCGTTGGCCAGACTCCCTTGATGTACACAATAACACCCGAGACACCTCTGGGCGAGGGCTTTCCATTCATTGGGCTTCCGTGGCAGAGGACGCGTTAGACAGAGGGGTCGTGTTAGACAGATGACGTGTTAGACAGAAGACGTGTTAGACAGAGGACGTGTTAGACAGAGAGGGATCGTGTTAGACAGAGGACGTGTTAAACAGAGGGCGTGTTAGACAGAGGACGTGTTAAACAGAGAGGGGTCGTATTAGACAGAGGACGTTTTAGACAGAGGGCGTTAGACAGAGGACGTGTTAGACAAAAGGCGTGTTAGACAGAGGACGTGTTAGACAGAGCGGGATCGTGTTAGGCAGAGGACATGTTAGACAGAGGACGCGTTAGACAGAGGACGCGTTAGACAGAGAGGGGTCGTGTTAGGCAGAGGACCTGTTAGACAGAGGACGCGTTAGACAAACAGAGGACGTGTTAGACAGAGATGGGTCGTGTTAGACAGAGGACGTGTTTTACAGTGAGAGGACGTGTTAGACAGAGATGGGTCGTGTTAGACTGAGGATGTGTTAGATGGACAGAGGACGTGTTAGATGACGCGTTAGACAGATGACGTGTTAGACAGAGGACGAGTTAAACATAAGACGTGTTAGACAGAGAACTTGTTAGACATACAGGGGACGTGTTAGACAGAGGACGCGTTAGTCAGAGAGAGGACGTGTTACACAGAGGACGAGTTAGACAGACGGGACGTGTTAGACAGAGGACCTGTTAGATAGAGGACGAGTTAGACAGACATGGGACGTGTTAGACAGAGGACGCGTTAGACAGACATGGGACGTGTTAGACAGGCAGGGGACGTGTTCAATACAGGACGTGTTAAGCAGAAGACCTGCTAGACAGACATGGGACGTGTTAGACAGACAGAGGACGTGTTAGACACACATAGGACGTGTTCAATACAGGACCTGTTAGACAGAGGACGTGTTCAATACAGGACGTGTTAGACAGACAAGGGACGTGTTCAATACATGACGTGTTAAACAGACACGGGATGCTTCAAACAGACAAATCACACATGTTCACATATAACACCATTTAAAAAATGACACTGTTAGTCCGATTACCCAACACGTATTTTAATGCCGCAAATTTTATGTTAACATTTGCGAAGGCGCTGGTGATAATATTTGTGTGATACGGGTGATTGTGTTATGGAAGATGATGTTGCTTGGAATACTTATAATACTTGAAATACTTAGAATCCTTGAATTCAAACAGATGGTTATACCTGCTGCTAGGTAGCTGAAGTCTTTCCACAGAAGGTTCGTCATTTTGCAATTCTGGTTTCCAGAGGATTTCAAAGCCTGGGGGAAGGTAATTTACGTACTGCCTTGGAATTTAATCAATTGTTTGGGGTGCAAATGTAGCACATTGAATGAGATGACAGCAGTCAGCGACTTATAGCTTGATGCTTGCATTAGTGTCCGCTAATCAGAGCTGACAAAGTCCCCATTCCACCTCCATGGGGCGGTCATGGAAACAGACTGCATTTGTCTAGTCTGGCTAAGATTCTTCTTCTTCTTTCGTTCGCTTGAAAATATTGTCTATATCTGCAATTTTGTCTCTTGTATAAACTTCACTGTCTTTTGTAGTTCACATACAGGTCCATCAAGTTTCTCTTCCAGTTTTGTTTCTATGGGCCAGTGAGATTTTCTCTGTATATTATTCTGGCTAAGATAAAAGCGATCATAAAGAGAAGGCAAACCTAGGTCTAAAAATGCATTGTTGAAACAGATGTGTCGGGTCGAAAGGCACATAAATCACAGCCTCGCTGTAAATTACAACATAGTGTTCTTCTGAGGACGAGCGGAATAATTATTTGTCACAATTTTTCCCGGTCAGCGGCTAATAGCCTACGTTTATCGATTTTCAAATTCCAATGGTACTTTTACATGCATAGCACAGACCCTTGATATCCGTAGCTTTCGTGTCTCCAGGATGACGAGAGGCTGGTCTCCCCTCCATTGAGATCGTGGTACGCATAGAACAAGTAACTCGCGTTTTCTGTTAGCCTGTACGTTATGTCTCATACAGCGACCCGCGTAGCGCAGTGGTTAGTGAGCTGGCTTCGCATCTGAGTGGTTCTGGGTTCATTCCCCAGCTGAGGTGGAAATATTTTCTCAGACCGCAACGGCTCCCAGGTCGACCCAGCCGTAAATGGGTACCGGTCGAGTCCATGAAGTAAAAGCAGAGAGGAGAAAGCTACCACCTCATATAACAGAACCTTTGAAATGTGAGATCGCTAGCACCCCTCACCCCTACGGCAGTAATGCTAATGCTATGGGTCACTTTGCTTTACTTTACTACATGGTCTCAATGCCAGGTTCTCAGCAGTTCATCTCGACGGTGTGGGATAGTGGTTAAGTGACACGGCTTACAATCCGAAGGGGCTGGGTTCGATTCCCATCACAGAACCAGCCGTTACCCAGGGCAAGCAAACCCTTAGAAAATGCAGGAGGAAACAGACCCTTAAATAAAATGAATGATGGAGTCGATGCAATGGGCCGACAGGCGCAAAATAAAAACCATAGTACAACAAACATCGACTTGGGGAATGGCGAACGCTAAAAATAAAAACAAAAAAATAAAAAATAAAAAAAGACTCGAGTTTCAGGCAAAAATTATACGCAGGTAGCAAGAGTTCTCCATAAAATCCTCATCATCATCATGTGGCTTGTCCTGGGCAGAACGTCGCTATCATCACAGCTATACGATAGGGGTCTAGATCAGCAGTCAGCTCCATGTCCAGAGCTACACAAAAGAACAAATTGCTCTAACAAACACAAAGTGAATGTTTAGGGTGTCCTTGATGTCTTGTGTCCATCTACGCCTTGGTCAGCCTCTGCCCCGTCTTCCTGGAACAATGCCCTCATGAACTACTTTTTCCAGTTCGTCATGGCGCTTGATGTGGCCGACAAATCTCAGTTTCCGAGACATAACCTGGTTTATAAGCCAGTTCTCTTCGACACCCAGATCTTGCAGGATGGCTTTATTTGTTATTTTCTTGACTCGTGGCTTTTTTGGATTCTCCTGCAGCATTTTGTCTTGAAAGCCCCAAATTTTCTTCCTTAATCTTTATTTGATTGTCCATGTCTCGCATCCTTACATTGCCACCAGGAATACGCATGTTCTGGGGATCTTCAATTTGAATTCTTTGTTAGTATTGTGCCATACATTTTGCATACTATTCAGTTTCTGCATCGCTGTGGACAATCGTCTCCTTACGCCCCTGGTCAGTTCACTTCTCTCCATCAAATAGAAGTCTCAAAAATGCATAACTAGACATGACCAGACTTGGAAACTACAGTGGAGGAGATCAGTGGGAAAGGAATATATGACGAAATCTTCTGAATAAACAAACCAGTGCAGCAGAGGTCACATAGACAGGGCTACAGAAGACGGCCCACATCTGCAGAATATCTGTTGAAGCCATATATTCTATCCAAAATGGATGTACGAGCTTACTCAGTTAAGATAGAATAAGTCGCCCTGAATTAAAGTCAATCTTTGACACTTACTACACAAAAGAACAAATTGCTCTAACAAACACAAAGTGAATGTTTACAGAACACTGCAGCAGCTTTCAGGTTTTAAAAAACTCCAGACAAAATGAAAGTAACAAACTAATGAGAATAAACTGAGGGAGTCATACTAACAAAGAAAACTTATTCCAAAAACCAGAACAAAGACACCTTATTGCACACACCAGAACAAAGACAACTTATTACACACAACAGGACAAAGACAACTTTTTACACACACCAGGACAATGACAACTTATTACACACATCAGGACAAAGACAACTTATTACACACACCAGAACAAAGACAACTTAAACCACACAAAGACAACTTATTACACACACCAGAACAAAGACAACTTATTACACACAAAGACAACTTATTACACACACCAGAACAAAGACAACTTATTACACACATCAGGACAAAGACAAATTATTACACACACCATAAAAAGACAACTTATTACACACATCAGGACAAAGAAAACTTATTATACACATCAGGGCAAAATTATTAAAAACACCAGAACAAAGACAAATTATTACACACAAAGACAACTTATTACACACACCAGAACAAAGACAACTTATTACACACAAACACAACTTATTACACACACCAGAACAAAGACAACTTATTTCACACAAAGACAACATATGACACACAAAGACAACTTATTACACAGACCAGGACAACTTTTTACACACAAAGACAATATATTACACACAAATACAACTTAAGACACACAAATACAACTTATTACACACAAAGACAACTTATTACACACAAAGACAACTTATTATACACAAAGACAACTTATTACACATAAATACAACTTATTTCACACAAAGACAACTTATTACACACACCAGAACAAAAACTACTTATTACACACAAAGACAACTTATTACACACAAAGACAACTTATTACACACAAAGACAACTTATTACACACAAAGACAACTTATTACACACAAAGACAACTTATTACACACAAAGACAACTTATTACACACAAAGACAACTTATTACACACAAAGACAAGTTATTACACACCACGACAACTTATTACACACAAAGACAACTTATTACATACAAAGACAACTTATTATACACAAAGACAACTTATTACACACAAATACAACTTATTACACACAAAGACAACTTATTACACACAAAGACAACTTATTACACACAAAGACAACTTATTACACACCACGACAACTTATTACACACAAAGACAACTTATTACACACCACGACAACTTATTACACACAAATACAACTTATTACACACAAAGACAACTTATTACACACAAAGACAACTTATTACACACAAATACAACTTTTTACACACAAAGACAACTTATTACACACAAAGACAACTTATTACACACCAGGACAACTTATGACAGACAAGGACACCTTATTACACACAAAGACAACTTATTACAAACAAGGACAACTTATGACACACAAAGACACCTTATGACACACAAAGACAACTTATTACACACAAATACAACTTATTACACAGAAAGACAACTTATGACACACAAAGACACCTTATTACACAGAAAGACAACTTATTACACACAAAGACAACTTATTACACACCACGACAACTTATTACACACAAAAACAACTTATTACACACCACGACAACTTATTACACACAAATACAACTTATTACACACAAAGACAACTTATTACACACAAAGACAACTTATTACACACAAAGACAACTTATTACACACAAAGACAACTTATTACACACCACGACAACTTATTACACACAAAGACAACTTATTACACACCACGACAACTTATTACACACAAATACAACTTATTACACACAAAGACAACTTATTACACACAAAGACAACTTATTACACACAAATACAACTTTTTACACACAAAGACAACTTATTACACACAAAGACAACTTATTACACACCAGGACAACTTATGACACACAAGGACAACTTATTACACACAAAGACAACTTATTACAAACAAGGACAACTTATGACACACAAAGACACCTTATGACACACAAAGACAACTTATTACACACAAATACAACTTATTACACAGAAAGACAACTTATGACACACAAAGACACCTTATTACACAGAAAGACAACTTATTACACACAAAGACAACTTATTACACACCACGACAAATTATTACACACAAAAACAACTTATTACACACCACGACAACTTATTACACACAAATACAACTTATTACACACAAAGACAACTTATTACACACAAAGACAACTTATTACACACAAAGACAACTTATTACACACAAAGACAAGTTATTACACACCACGACAACTTATTACACACAAAGACAACTTATTACATACAAAGACAACTTATTATACACAAAGACAACTTATTACACACAAATACAACTTATTACACACAAAGACAACTTATTACACACAAAGACAACTTATTACACACAAAGACAACTTATTACACACCACGACAACTTATTACACACAAAGACAACTTATTACACACCACGACAACTTATTACACACAAATACAACTTATTACACACAAAGACAACTTATTACACACAAAGACAACTTATTACACACAAATACAACTTTTTACACACAAAGACAACTTATTACACACAAAGACAACTTATTACACACCAGGACAACTTATGACACACAAGGACAACTTATTACACACAAAGACAACTTATTACAAACAAGGACAACTTATGACACACAAAGACACCTTATGACACACAAAGACAACTTATTACACACAAATACAACTTATTACACAGAAAGACAACTTATGACACACAAAGACACCTTATTACACAGAAAGACAACTTATTACACACAAAGACAACTTATTACACACCACGACAACTTATTACACACAAAAACAACTTATTACACACCACGACAACTTATTACACACAAATACAACTTATTACACACAAAGACAACTTATTACACACAAAGACAACTTATTACACACAAAGACAACTTATTACACACAAAGACAACTTATTACACACAAATACAACTTTTTACACACAAAGACAACTTATTACACACAAAGACAACTTATTACACACCAGGACAACTTATGACACACAAGGACAACTTATTACACACAAAGACAACTTATTACAAACAAGGACAACTTATGACACACAAAGACACCTTCTGACACACAAAGACAACTTATTACACACAAATACAACTTATTACACAGAAAGACAACTTATGACACACAAAGACACCTTATGACACACAAAGACAACTTATTACACACAATACAACTTATTACACACAAAGACAACTTATTACACACAAAGACAACTTATTACACACCAGGACAACTTATGACACACAAGGACAACTTATTACACACAAAGACAACTTTTTACAAACAAGGACAACTTATGACACACAAAGACACCTTATGACACACAAAGACAACTTATTGCACACAAATACAACTTATTACACAGAAAGACAACTTATTACAAACAAGGACAACTTATGACACACAAAGACACCTTATGACACACAAAGACAACTTATTACACACAAATACAACTTATTACACAGAAAGACAACTTATTACACACAAAAACAACTTATGACACACACCAAAACAAAGACAACTTATTGCACACAAATACAACTTATTGCATTCAAAGACAACTTATTACACTCAACGACAACTTTTTGCACACAAATACAACTTAGGACACACACCAGAACAAACTAATCACCTTTTATTATTGGGTATATCATGAGAATAAGTCTGGGATGGAAGGGCTCACAGGACATGTCAGCCGTAATCATTGAACAGACAACTAGAGAGGGTTGTGCATGGATTATAAATGGCAGATGTTATAATCACAGACATCGTCACTAACTTGCAGAATATTATACATGATTGCTGCCTTGCAGGTAGTCTGGGGACAACCAAAATAACTAAAGAAACTTCAGAAAACAGATACATAATGAAGTCGACTCCCTGTGCCCTTCGTGGCAAATATAATGCAACACGCCTTTCATTAGGACAGAAAGGTCAATGGTTTTATTGGAAACTGGGGCGTGGATGTATGATAGGGAGAGAGAGAGAGAGAGAGAGAGAGAGAGAGAGAGAGAGAGAGAGTAGATGAATCTTCCTTGTACAATATTTGTTTTGCAATTTTCTTTTGCAAATGCCCTCCTGCTTCTTTGTATTCCTTTGTCTCCCACACTGTTCCTTCCACTCTTTCCATTTCCATCGCTCTATTTGTTCTATATTTCTTTTGTCTCTCCATCTCCTTCACTCTTACATAGCATACCCCAGGTTCTCTTCCCGCAGCTACATCAATCATCGCGTTACCTTGACATATATCGCTCCATTAACTGATCAAACATTCTGACCAGAAAATATCGATACACGATCTCCTTTCCCACAGGTCATAGACACGAATGTTCTCCAACCAACGTCTCGTATCTTCATTCATCTTCTATGGGGCCTGGTCAGAGTTAAACCAGTTAGCCACGCTTGTCTCTATCTGGATTCTTGAAAGCAGACAATGACGTTGATGAAGTCGTGTCGTATCTTACAACAAGACTGCTTCGTCTTCTTCTTCTTCTTCTTCGATCAACTGATGCTCTGCTTCTAGCCCGGTGTGGTTCACGAAGAAGACTGTGGGCTTCAGGTCTTCGCCGGTCCCCCACAGCTTTTCGAGCATGGTCGCTCCGCCAGGCCAGACTGTCTCTCTTTGGTCTGTATAGGTAGGGCGGTCCTGCAGGACATGTTCTAGTGTTTGCTTGGGTGCTCCACAATCGCACTTGGCGGTGTCTATGAGACCCATTCTGTGGAGGTGGGCCCTGAGTCTACAATGTCCCGTTCTGAGTCTGAAGATCTTTGTCTGCCCATCTCTACCAAGTTTGTCTATGCTGTCATTTTCTGGCTTGTATTCTTAGTGCTGGTCTCTCCATCCCGTCCTCATGGATCGTTTGATGAGTGTCTTTGCTTCTTTATAGCTCTGTGGATAGAAAGTCTGTGGGCCACTACTTCCGACTTTTGCGATTTCATCTGCTATCTCGTTTCTTTTCTTCTTCTTCTTCTTCTTCTTCCTCTTCTTCTCCTTCTTCGTCTTCTCGTTCCCCACGGATTTCTAAAAATGCATTCTACACGTGAAGACCCGTTCTTTGGTAGGGAGTTCTTCAAGGCTTCCAAACATCTTTCTGTTGAGGATCGTCTTCGTGGGCCAGTGCTCAGTACGCTATCGGCTAAGCATATCCCAGACGTGTGTGATACGTTCAGGTGTCTGAACTGCTTGTCCGCATACACATGGTGACGGATCAAATTCAACCATGTATTAGGCAAGGCTTTGGTAGCACCGTGGATTAAAATAACGTATAAAAAACTGTAATATATGTTTAGATTAACAGTAACGGAGATATTCTTGGTGTGGAGGGCGATCAAAAACATCATCACGGCCCATGGGATAAATGTCACCTTGCAATGGATCCCTGGACATAGTGGGCTACTAGGGAACGAGATGGCCGACAGATTGGCAAAAACAGGAGCCTCGAAAAAACAATTGAATAGACCTTGCAGTAACCACACAGTAAAACGAATTATTAAGAATAATACTCGGGAAATCTGGATGAACAGGTGGGTGACGGGAACAACAGGTGGGCGACGGGAACAACAGGTGGGCGACGGGAACAACAGGTGGGTGATGGGAACAACAGGTGGGCGACGGGAACAACAGGTGGGTGACGGGAACAACAGGTGGGTGACGGGAACAACAGGTGGGCGACGGGAACAACAGGTGGGTGAACAACAGGCGCAGTGTATTTAACGAAATGTCACAGCCAAAAAGTAACGATGACATAAATAAACTACATAGAAGAGATCAAAGTCTCATCTTTCAGTTCCGACCAGGACATACCAGAGTCAATAGCCACTTGAACCGCATCAATCCCCAGCACCTGCCCTTGTGCAGACATTGCTCTCATCCTGATGAAACAGTTCGACATCTACTCATTAAGTGCAAGTCGCTTGCGGACATGAGGAAAAGATTCTCACAAGCACTGCCGACAATTACCAACACACTGTACGGAGCAGTGACACAACTGAAGAAGACCTGTATCTATATAAGAATGGCATTGGGCAGCCAATAGCAGGCTTGCTCAGCAGCTATGGGATAACAACAACAACAACAACAACAACAACAATAACAACAACAACAACAACATGATCAGATAGTGCGCTAACACTAAAACACAAACTGTTCATATCCTAATTCCACGTATTCATCCCTTCTTCTTTGATTCCTTAGTACATTACCGTTGTTATCCTCTATCCCCGATGAAGATCTGTTGGTCGTAACGTAGGTTTCCCTTGTGTATGTGTCGTCTTAGCCCGCGTTCTGACTATACATATTTATACATATATCTGTAACCATAGTTCCTCTAAGTGGCCATTTAGTCTGTTTTGTCCTTTTTTCAGGATCACTTTCTTCGCTTGATGAACACAGTGATAGTTATCTCCCGTTTCGTCGACTTTCCTCATGACTTGGGTAAGCGTCTTCATTTCTTTGAAGGTAATTGTTTGTTCTTTCTGTTCTCGTGTTTCTCCCTCCTTTGCTGACCTGTTTGCTGTTTTTGTTGCTTGGTATGATGCAGTGTGATGGTATCCACTGTTGAGAAATGTGTTATATTCCGCGTTCTATTGCCCTTTGAGTAACCGAAAACCTTATTACGTTAAATATACGCAAGTTGTATACCTCGCAGCGATATACTATAGCTGAAATAAGTATAGTTTATTCATATCATCACCATCATCAGGCGCCCTGTCGATTAACGATGCGATCAAGATCACGAACACCCACTACTATCATGTGTGTCGTTTACCAACTCTGTTTTGATTGTCGCCCGTGCCCATTCTCTCAGGCTGTCCAGCATATTCTCTCTCTGCTTTCCTCTGTCTCTCTTTCCTGCTATCTTTCCCGTTGTCACAACGTGCTTCAAGCCGCCTTTTCTCATAACATGCCCGAAAAAAGATGGCTGCCTTGTTCGGATCCTTGCAATAAGTTGTCTTCGTGTCTGTGCCTCCTCGAGTACTGTATGTCTTCGTGTCTGTGCCTCCTCGAGTACTGTATGTCTTCGTGTCTGTGCCTCCTCGAGTACTGTATGTCTTCGTGTCTGTGCCTCCTCGAGTACTGTATGTCTTCGTGTCTGTGCCTCCTCGAGTACTGTATGTCTTCGTGTCTGTGCCTCCTCGAGTACTGTATGTCTTCGTGTCTGTGCCTCCTCGAGTACTGTATGTCTTCGTGTCTGTGCCTCCTCGAGTACTGTATGTCTTCGTGTCTGTGCCTCCTCTAGTACTGCATGTCTTCGTGTCTGTGCCTCCTCGAGTACTGTATGTCTTTGTGTCTGTGCCTCCTCGAGTACTGTATGTCTTCGTGTCTGTACCTCCTCGAGTACTGTATTATTTGTCTTCCTTACAGTCCATGTGATGCGCAGCATTCTTCTGTAAAATCACATCTCCTTTGCTTCCAAAAATCTAAACGCTTGCTTGCTAATTGTCCATGATTCCCTGCTATATGTCAGTACTGGTTCCACGTAGCATCCAATGACTCTCTTAGTCTTTGTCAGTTCCAGCGACAAAGTTTTGTTGCACAATCGGAAGACCGATTTACCATAGCTGAAATAATTAGACCCCACAATCATCTGACATAATTAGACCATACAATCATCTGAAATAATTAGACCCCACAATCTTCTGAAATAATTAGACCCCACAATCATCTGACATAATTAGACCCCACAATCATCTGAAATAATTAGACCCCACAATCATCTGAAATAATTAGACCCCACAATCATCTGACATAATTAGACCCCACAATCATCTGAAATAATTAGACCCCACAATCATCTTAAATAATTAGACCCCACAATCATCTAAAATAATTAGACCCCACAATCATCTTTAATAATTAGACCCCACAATCATCTGACATAATTATACTCCACAATCATCTTAAATAATTAGACCCCACAATCACCTAAATTATTAGACCCCACAATGAGATGAAATAATTAGACCCCACAATCATCTGACATAATTAGACCCCACAATCATCTGAAATAATTAGACCCCACAATCATCTTAAATAATTAGACCCCACAATCATCTAAAATAATTAGACCCCACAATCATCTTTAATAATTAGACCCCACAATCATCTGACATAATTATACTCCACAATCATCTTAAATAATTAGACCCCACAATCACCTAAATTATTAGACCCCACAATGAGATGAAATAATTAGACCCCACAATCATCTGAAATTATTAGACCCCACAATCATCTTAAATAATTAGACCCCACAATCATCTTAAATAATTAGACCCCACAATCATCTTAAATAATTAGACCCCACAATCATCTGAAATTATTAGACCCCACAATCATCTTAAATAATTAGACCCCACAATCATCTTAAATAATTAGACCCCACAATCATCTTAAATAATTAGACCCCACAATCATCTTAAATAATTAGACCCCACAATCATCTTAAATAATTATGAAGCTACAGGCTTGAACCCCTGACATGATGTTTGTAATCTGCAGAAGCATAGGTTCAATGCTATTGATAATATTATAGAAATAATAATAATAATAATAATAATAATAATAATAATAATAATAATAGGAATCCGTTTAGGCGACCGAGCCCGTCGCGCCGACCTTCTGTGGCGACTATTGAAGGATTAAGTACGCCAGGCGTATAGTTCTGATGAAATGCGGGGGATGTGTCGCAGTCAGAGTTTGCCGGGTACCCCCAAGGGAGACGCGTAGCGCAGTGGTTAGCACGCTGGCTTCGTATCTGAGTGGCTCCTGGGTTCATTTCCCAGTTGTGGCGGTAATATTTTTTCAGACCGCAACGGCACCCGGGTCGACCCAACCTTAAATGGGTGCCAGTTCAGTTCGGGAAGTAAAAACGGCGAGGGAGAGGAGATGGCTACCGCCCTCATATAGCCGAGTCTTTGAAATGTGAGATCGCGAACACCCCAACCCCTACGGCAGTAATGATATGGGTTACTTTACTTTACTTTACTTTACCCCCGCGGGGCGTCTCCAGATGCGATTGAGGCTGCTCAATATTGTGAGATCTCTTAAGCTCGCGAAATCTCACAATCTTGTAAAATCTCATTATCTTGAAATCTCCCAATCTCGTGAAATCTTCCAATCGTGAAATATCGCAATCTCGTGAAATATTCTAATCTTCCGAAATCTCACAATCGTGAAATCATCCAATCTCGTGAAATCATCCAACCTCGTGAAATCTCCCAATCTCGCGAAATCTCCCAATCTCGTGAAATCTCCCAATCTCGTGAAATCTCCCAATCTCGTGAAATCTCCCAATCTCGTGAAATCTCCCAATCTCGTGAAATCTCCCAATCTCGGAAAATCTTCATAATCTCGCGAAACTTCTAATCTAGAGAAAGCTCACAATTTATTAATGATCTCATTGATCCAAACAAATGTTCGAATTCCTAATTATCATGAACCAACCACAGTTGTTCCTGCAAAAAAAAAAAAAAAAAATTGTCCTACAATATTATCTTTCAGTCCTAGCCTAGATTACCCGATACAAGCATTCCTAGACAGTCTCTGTTCTGGAACTCGGTGGGAAATAGATATGGGGGTAGACCAAGTCACATCTGACGAGGTGAAGTGAAAGCAAGAAAAGTTCCTGTACAGTCGTAGACAATGTTGGAATTAAAGCCTTCTGATAAAAGTCAGGTCACGCCAGTTTAGGTCAGGTCACGTCATCCCGTAACCGGTGAGGTCGTTGGGGCACACATGAAGACATCCTCACAACACCACGCCACCCAGCGACCGCTGCCTGTGCCTCTTCTGGTCGGAGATTCGTCCATTCTTTTGTGTTGTCCTCCCACTACTTGTTGGGACGGCCTCTTCGTCATCTGCCATGCACCTTTCTGTGGAGGATCGTATCTGCAAGACCATTTGATCTCGATATGTGACCGTACCAAGCGAGTTTCCTTCTTTTGACAGTTGCCAAAAAGTTGATAAAAGTACATGGCGACTAAATAATGAAGTCCATGTCCCGGGCAGAATTGAATGAGTTTGATTGTTTGAGTAATACTTGATACAATCGTTTCATGAAAAATAGTGTTCTGTAAAAACCTGAATGAATCAATCGTGCCACTTTGACTATAAAACCTAATCTTTCAGGATTTATTCCTCGCCTTGTGTTTTTTAACCTGACGTTATTATACTGGTTTAGAAGACTCCGCAGAGTCTGCATACAACTATATTTTGTCTTGTCTTTCCAGTACCCGGAAGAGGTCGTTGGGGCATCACTCAGCGTGGGAGGAATGTGTCTTAGGCATCTTGTTAATCGGCAAGGGCCCAATCTCTTCCGGGCGATGTGTTTTAGTCCTTGATTGTCCCGTGTGTACATTTCACAGGCACACTATAACCGACACAGTCTGCAACGGGCGTGAAGTTCAGCCGTGTGCACTTGACCGTAACAATATGACACAAGGTAACCGAAATATTATTTAAAATAGCCGATGACTGTGCCAGGATAATCGGATTAAAGAACACAAAATGAACGAACTAACTAATCCAAATGGGAAACAGCAACACGTTTCCGTGGATAGAAGTGTAAGTCGCCGACTAGTGTGAAATCCAGTCAGATCCGTGGCCTAGCTGCATCCATGATGGACCAAAACACGAGATCAAGGTTAGGCACGCGGCCTGTTAGGCGCCATCTTTTCCTGCCAGCCACATTACACTGTGCTGTCACAATCCAGAATCGTTACTCAAACTGTATCCAGCCTCGCTCCTCTGTCCATGATCACAAAATGTTTTTGTTTTATCTGTGACAGAGATATGTGTTTGTGTGTTTATAAAGGCTTTTGATGGTTATTCTGACCATACTCGAATATGGTTTTAATGGTTATTTTAAAAACATGCACGACTACGATTACTGAGTTTACCTCTATTCCTCGAGTTCACGCAGGTGATTGCTAGGGCTGAAGAATAAAAGCCGCTTACCCATGCAGTCGCCATTCAGTCTAGTTCCTAGATTTGTTATTTACCCGAATAGTAAAGCGTGTACAAAGAGCGCCAAACATCGCTAACATTCACATTCATCGACTACGAAAAGGCATTTGACTCGGTTGAAACAGAATTCATATGGAAAGCGCTGAGCGAGCAAGGAGGAGACATCCACTACATCGACATACTCAAGGAATGCTACGAAGGATGCACGACCGTCATCCGCAAATTCACTAAACCCATCACTATCGCGACCGAGAAGGGAGTATGGCAAGGACACCCCATCTCGCCGAACATATTCTCTGCATGCCTAGAGTCGACGATGAGGCCTAGAGTCGACGATGAGGCTTAGAATCGACGATGAGGCTTAGAGTCGACGATGAGGCTTAGAGTCGACCATGAGGCCTAGAGTCGACCATGAGGCATAGAGTCGACCATGAGGCCTAGAGTCGACGATGAGGCCTAGAGTCGACGATGAGGCATAGAGTCGACGATGAGGCATAGAGTCGACGATGACGCACTGCGACTGGGACGACTACGGTATAATAATCGATGGAAGACGACCAAACCACCTCAGATTTGCAGACGACAGCGTCCTCATCACAGAGGCGCCCCTGGAAGCGACAGAGGTGCTGCGGTCACTAGACACAGATACGCCCCTGGAAGCGACAGAGATGCTGCGGTCACTAGACACAGAGACGCCCCTGGAAGAGACAGAGATGCTGCGGTCACTAGACATAGAAGACAGGAAAGCAGGTCTATCTATGAACCTAGCGGCAACCAGAGCTATGCGCAACCGTTTCCCAGAGCCCAACCCAACCTCTTGAGTGGAATGCCCATAGAGGACGCTGACGAATATGTTTATCTGGGACGGCTCCTCAACATGGAGAACAACATAAAACCTGAGATCGTCAGACGGAAACAGACGGGTTGGGCAGCCTTCAACTCCATCATGACAGTAACAGACGCGACAAAGGACACCAGACTACGTGCCGACATCTTCGACTCGGTAGTCCTGCCAGCGCTCTGCTATGGTAGCGAAACCTGGTCTCTAGCCAAAGCAGCAGAGAACCAACTGAGAACAGTACACGCATCTCTTGAAAGACGTCTGGTGGGCATAACTCTCAGACAACAGCGGCAGAGCGAACTACACAATAGCGACATCCGGAGAATGTCACACATCGAGGATGTCATACAGTACGTCAACCATTCGAAACATCGCTGGGCTGGTCATATATCCAAAAGACAAGATAAAAGATTGAGTACCATAACCACCAAGTGGTACCCGCGCGACAAAAAAGAGACCTCGGGGACGAGCCCCAACTCTCTGGCGAGATTCACAAGAAAAATACAACATCCACGACCCCACAACAAACAGACTACTTTCACACTGGACGAAACTGGATCCTGAGTTGGGACCCGCTCAAGGGTGACCACCCCTTGATGAAGAACTGGTCGAACTAAGAACGGGTCGAACTAAGAACGGGTCAATCTAAGAATGGGTTGAATTAAGAACTAAGAACCGGTCGAATTAAGAACAGGTCGAACTAAGAACTAAGAAAGGGCCGAACTAAGAATGGGTCGAATTAAGAACGGGTTGAACTAAGAACTAAGAACGGATATAATTAAGAACGGGTTGAATTAAGAATGGGTCGAACTAAGAACTAAGAACGGGTTGAATTAAGAATGGGTCGAATTAAGAACGGATCGAACTAAGACCTAAGAATGGGTCGAACTAAGAACGGGTCGAACTAAGAACAGGTTGAATTAAGAACGGGTCGAGCTAAGAACAGGTCGAACTAAAAACTGAGAATGGGTGGAACTAAGAACGGGTCAAACTAAGAATATGTCGAAATAAGAACTAAGAACGAGTCGAATTAAGAATGGGTTGAACTAAGAACTAAGAGTGGGCCGAACTAAGAACTAAGAGCTAAGATCGGGTGGAACTAAGAACGGGTCAAACTAAGAAATTAGAACTGGTCGAACTAAAAACTAAGAACTAAGAACGGGTCAAACTAAGAACCGGCCAAACTAAGAACTAAGAACTGGTCGAACTAAGAACGGGTCGAACTAAGAACTAAGAACGGGTTGAATTAAGAATGGGTCGAATTAAGAACGGATCGAACTAAGACCTAAGAATGGGTCTTACTAAGAACGGATCGAACTAAGAACAGGTTGAATTAAGAACGGGTCGAGCTAAGAACAGGTCGAACTAAGAACTGAGAATGGGTCGAACTAAGAACGGGTCAAACTAAGAATATGTCGAAATAAGAACTAAGAACGAGTCGAATTAAGAATGGGTTGAACTAAGAACTAAGAGTGGGCCGAACTAAGAACTAAGAGCTAAGATCAGGTGGAAGTAAGAACGGGTCAAACTAAGAAATTAGAACTGGTCGAACTAAAAACTAAGAACTAAGAACGGGTCCAACTAAGAACGGGTCGAACTAAGAACTAAGAACGGGCTGAACTAAGAACAAGTAAAATTAAGAACTAAGAACGGGTCCAATTAAGAACGGGTCAAACTAAGAATGGTTTGAATTAAGAGCTAAGAACCGGTCGAACTAAGACCGGGTCAAATTAAAAACGGGTCGAACTAAGAGCTGAGAACGGGTCGAATTAAGAACGGGTCAAATTAAGAACGGGTCAAACTAAGACCTAAGAATGGGTCGAACTAAGAACAGGTCGAACTAAGAACGGGTTGAATTAAGAACGGGTCGAACTAATAACGGATCAAACTAAGAAACGGCCAACTTAAGAACGGGTTGAACTAAGAACGGGTCGAGCTAAGAATGGGTCGAACTAAGAACTAAGATCGGGTCAAACTAAGAATGGGTCGAAATAAGAACTAAGAACGGGTCAAATTAAGAATGGGTTGAACTAATAACTAAGAATAGGCGAACTAAGAACTAAGAGCTAAGATCGGGTGAACTAAGAACCGGTCGAACTAAGAAATTAGAACTGGCCGAACTAAAAACTAAGGACTAAGAACGGGTTAAATTAAGAAAGGGCCAAACTAAGAACTAAGAACTGGTCAAACTAAGAACGGGTCGAACTAAGAACTAAGAACGGGCTGTACTAAGAACAAGTCAAATTAAGAACTAAGAATTGTTCCAATTAAGAACAAAGTACGGATCGAACTAAGAATTAAGAATGGGTCGAATTAAAAATTGGTTGAACTAAGAACTAAGAATGGGCCGAACTAAGAACTAAGAGCTAAGATTGGGTGGAACTAAGAATGAGTCAAACTAAGAAATAAGAACTGGCCGAACTAAAAACTAAGAACTAAGAACTGGTCGAACTAAGAACGGGTCGAACTAAGAACTAAGAACGGGCTGAACTAAGAACAAGTCAAATTAAGAACTAAGAACAGGTCCAATTAAGAACAAAGTACGGATCGAACTAAGAATTAAGAATGGGTCGAATTAAAAATTGGTTGAACTAAGAACTAAGAATGGGCCGAACTAAGAGCTAAGCGCTAAGATCGGGTGGAACTAAGAATGAGTCAAACTAAGAAATAAGAACTGGCCGAACTAAAAACAAAGAACTAAGAACTGGTCGAACTAAGAACGGGTCGAACTAAGAACGGGCTGAACTAAGAACAAGTAAAATTAAGACCTAAGAACGGGTCCAATTAAGAGCGAAGAACGGATCGAACTAAGAATTAAGAATGGGTCAAACTAAGAACTAAGAATGGGCCGAACTAAGAACCAAGAACGGGTTGAACTAAGAACGGGTTGAACTAAGAACGGGTCGGATTAAGAGCGGGTCGAACTAAAAATAGGTCAAACTAAGAACCTGCCGAAGTAAGAACGGGTCAAATTAAGAACGGGTCGACCTAAGAATGGGTCGAACTAAGAACGGGTCGAATTGAGAATAGGTTGAACTAAGAACAAAGAACGGGTCGAATTAAGAACGTGTCAAATTAAGAACGGGTCGAACTAAGAACTAAGAACGGGTCGAATTAAGAATGGCCCATTAAGAATGGGTCAAACTAAGAATTAAGAACGGGCCGAACTAAGAACAGGTTGAACTAAGAACAGGTCGAATTAAGAAAGGTTTGAAATAAGAACTAAGAACGGGTTGAACTAAGAACGAGATATAACTAAGAACGGATCGAATTAAGAACGGGTCGAACTAAAAACTTAGAAGGGGCCGAACTAAGAACGGGTCGAATTAAGAACTAAGAACGGGCCGAACTAAGAACGGGCCGAACTAGCAACTTGTCAAACTAAGAACTGGTCCAACTAAGAACGGGTCGAACTAAGAACTGGTCAAATTAACAACGGGTCGAACTAAGAACGGGTCAAAATAAGAACGGGTCGAATTAATAACGCGTCTAACTAAGAATTGGTCAAGCTAAGAACTGGTCGAATTAAGAACGTGTCGAACTAAGAACTGGTCAAGCTAAGAACGGGTCGAATTAAGAACGGGTCGAAATAAGAACGGGTCGAACTAAGAGCTAAGAACGGGTCGAACTAAGAACCGGTCGAACTAAGTACTAAGAACAGGTCTAACCAAGAACTAAGAACTGGTCGAACTAATAACAGGTCGAACTAAGAACTAAGAACGGGTCGAACTAAGAACTAAGAAAATAATACGAAATCTCTACCGAGAATTTGAACCAGTATTCGATTGTTCAGAAGGCTGATCTCTTAACCGTTCACCCACGCGCTATTTGCACCCCCTCTCTACCCCCCCTTCGCGCCCCCACCCCCCTCCGCCCCGCCGCCGTCTCCACACCCATGTATTGTTCGGTACTACAGTATCAAATCACATGTTTATTTTTTCCACGTAATTCTAAGATGGTTGGAGCTTGACCTCGCCACGTTAATGTCCGACAATCCGTTAACGTGGGACGCTTCGCTATAGAAGTTACTAGAAGATAGCTTCTTGCGAAAACAGCACCGGAATACGTCGGCAAAACTTTGGCGGAATCTTTTATTCATGAAGCAGTATGTGATTGGGTGTATACACGCGGAGAGATACGCCAGGAGAAGTAGTAATGACTTTAACGTGGGCGTAAAGTTGTTTCTAGCGCTGATGTAGTCGATGACTGTCCAAGAATTGAGAACACTTAGGGGAGTCCAACATATGAAATATTCCAGAACGATAACAAACAACATCTTAACGACTCGTTTCTTGTTCGCCAAGACCCGACAGTTGTGAGCGGGGCGGATGATATGAAACTGGTGTTTGCCATTGGATGATTCTGGGGGCGTGGTAGGAGCAACGTGTCTGCGGGGTATCAGTGGCGATTGGTTGATTGAGACAAGGTGTCCATTTCTTCTCTGGATGCTCTCATTGCTAGCGGCACATCCTGGTGAGAAAATAATTTACTAGTCACAAATATTCACAAAACTCTATATAACATCTTTATATATTTATAATAATCAACAAAACAAACAGTTTTTATGTCGTTGTCTTCTTCTTCTTCTTCTTCTTCTTCTTCTTCTTCTTCTTCTTCTTCTTCTTCTTCTTCTTCTTCTTCTTCTTCTTCTTCTTCCTCTTCTTCTTCTTCATCATCTTTTTTTCCTCTTCTTATTTTCTTCTTTTCCATCTTTTTTTTCTGTCTGTGTGAAGAATGACATAAGAATATCATTTTGACGTTGTGTCGTATTAATTAACAGATAGTCCGCGATATAAACGCCTTTCGCCTAACACATCATATTTTGGTTGGATATTTTTTCTATATCGGGTTTGCCATCCGGCTGCGATCTCTATCTATTGTCCAGACTACCATAGTGACAAGTGCAGCCTGTTTCCAGGGCCGACAAGTAAATGCCGAAAAAGGTCTTGGTCAGCTCTGGTTCGCTGACCCTGATGCAAGCTGCTAGCTATGAGTCACTGGCTGATGCAAGCTGCAAGCTATGAGTCACTGGCTGATGGAAGCTGCTAGCTATGAGTCACTGGCTGATGCAAGCTGCTAGCTATGAGTCACTGGCTGATGCAAGCTGCTAGCTATGAGTCACTGGCTGATGCAAGCTGCTAGCTATGAGTCACTGGGTGATGTCAGCTGCTAACCATGAGTCACTGGCTGATGCAAGCTGCTAGCTATGAGTCACTGGCTGATGCAAACTGCTAGCTATGAGTCACTGGCTGATGTCAGCTCTTGTCTTTCAAAGAACATTTTCTATGGAGAGCTTGAGTCATGCAGGCGAGCTCGCTGTGGCCAAACTAAACGTTACAAAGACACTGGAAGCCTCACATAAGAACTGCGACATTGACCCTGATCATTTGGAGAACATTGCTGCTGATTGCTCTACCTGGCGTAGTAAAGTCTCTTCTGGCACAGCGCATAGGGAGCAGACAAGGGTCAAGGAAGCTGTACGGAGACGAGCGACACGAAAGGCAAGAGACGAGGTGTCTCCGTCTGACGGTCAGACAGTGTTTCTCTGTCTTCAGTGTGCCAGACGCTTTCGAGCTCGATTGGTTTGACCAGCCACCTACGAACCCACTCCAGGACTGACATATGACATGTGGTCCTCTACGGAAAAGATGGACAGACAACATATTTCAACGGTTTGTTGCCTTCATTTGTTTCCTGAAGGAACTAAATAGTTCTGATGATTTATTGAGAAAAGTATCTGGAAAGGCGGTAATCAATATTCAAGTTTCTGTACCAGATATTGATTTTGTTTGTTGGTAAATATGTTAATGCTAAATTAGTTTTGCGTTTGATTTAATTTCATACGACACGCAATCATAAGCTGTAACGGTTCTGATTGGTTTAGTTATAGCGCGAGCAACTGCGGGAGCCATTTTCCTCAGGAACGTCATATTCCCCATCATTTAACAAAGCTGGTTCCCATAGGAGCATAGGCCAGAGCAGGTGTTATCTATCTATTCCTCTTCTGTGCTGTCTTCTCCAGCTTCACACGAGATCTCGACTGAATTGACTTCCTCGACCGCTCGTCGCCAATTGTCTCTTGCCTTTTACACTCGTCTCTTTCCCTCGTGAAACCCAATCCAGCGCATGTCTGGTTATATTGTCCGGCTTCTTCCTCTTCTATCCTTCCCCCGCCCACTTTCGCCCTGGCCTAAATCCTCTGTTCTATTGGCTGTTGGCGTGTCTTCCCCTCCGCCCTGGCATTAATCCTCTGTTCTATTGGCTGTTGGCGTGTCTTCCCCTCCGCCCTGGCATTAATCCTCTGTTCTATTGGCTGTTGGCGTGCCTTCCCCTCCGCCCTGGCATTAATCCTCTGTTCTATTGGCTGTTGGCGTGCCTTTTCCTCCGCCCTGGCATTAATCCTCTGTTCTATTGGCTGTTGGCGTGTCTTCCCCTCCGCCCTGGCATTAATCCTCTGTTCTATTGGCTGTTGGCGTGCCTTCCCCTCCGCCCTGGCATTAATCCTCTGTTCTATTGGCTGTTGGCGTGCCTTCCCCTCCGCCCTGGCATTAATCCTCTGTTCTATTCGCTGTTGGCGTGCCTTCCCCTCCGCCCTGGCATTAATCCTCTGTTCTATTGGCTGTTGGCGTGCCTTCCCCTCCGCCCTGGCATTAATCCTCTGTTCTATTGGCTGTTGGCGTGCCTTCCCCTCCGCCCTGGCATTAATCCTCTGTTCTATTGGCTGTTGGCGTGCCTTCCCCTCCGCCCTGGCATTAATCCTCTGTTCTATTGGCTGTTGGCGTGTCTTCCCCTCCGCCCTGGCATTAATCCTCTGTTCTATTGGCTGTTGGCGTGCCTTCCCCTCCGCCCTGGCATTAATCCTCTGTTCTATTGGCTGTTGGCGTGTCTTCCCCTCCGCCCTGGCATTAATCCTCTGTTCTATTGGCTGTTAACCTGCCTCCTACTCAACCCCTACACACAAATACTTTTAGCTATTACTTCTGCATGAATCAGCAAGTATTCTTTCTTGAAACAAATAGTTTTTTACAGGACGAGATAGAGGGCCCTATGCCCAATCCATCTTAGTCTTCTCATTTGACATTCCAGGCAGATTACAGTGTAATTATTCCTTGCCCCCCATTTGGGCCGTGGACATTAAAACAACATTGATAAGGGGAAGTTATAGCGATTGTGGGGGAGGGTGGGGTGAAGGTGTGGAATGTTTGGGCATGGAAGCAATGGGGGAGGGAAGTTATGATGAAGGTGGTGAATGGTGGGGGTTGACATTTTGTTAAGAAAAAGTCTACAACATTTGAAGAATGAACAACAAAATGGAAATGTTGTATAGGAACAACAACATTTGCATTCCGAGGATTTGAACCGCCGTCCTCTTTGTTAGCAGGTATACATCGACATCCTTCGACCACACGCTCTTCAGTTAAACAAAAATTGTTGTATATTCTCTTTCCCCCCTACGGAGTCCAGGATGCATTTACTTCTAAATGTGTCCTTCAACTCCAGACACACTTGGATGGCTGCAGGTGGTGCTATTCTTTGCTCCAATCCATTGATAAATGTATCTAATATTTAACTACAAAGCTTCTTGGTTTTGACTACGTTATCGACACGCTACAGTCGACCCGTCTGGAAATGGATACATGCCTTGCGGTAAGGGAAGTATTGTTAGGTAGGTAATACGCTAATGGGACATGTACCTTTTGCGTTATATGCTCATGAACATGTTGGGGTCTGGATCTAAGTCTGCATGCAATGAAGATGATTTTTTTTCGAGATGAATTTAAGAATAAATTGGGTGCGCATAACTTTTAGAGCAAGGTGATGTAAATGAAACTGGTTGTATACAGACTCTGCAAGATCTTCTAAACCAGTATAAAGACGTTAAGTTAAGTTCAGTTTAGTTAAGTTAAGTTAAGTTAAGTTAAGTTAAGTCCTTGTCATGGCGCACGAAAGAGTAAAATTACTCATTATGGGGATTAAACGACAACCATCTTTGATGGGAATGGTCTGCTTGAAATCGCGCCACAGACGAGAAATGGCAACATAAATTTATTTGGTTTTACAGTCCAAGTCGCTAAAAAGCGACGGCCGTTTTAAACATATATAGATAACCGGTCTAGCGTAGATATCGGCTCCATCAACTCTCCAGGCAAAACCAGGTGACAATTCTCCGGCTACGCACAGGTCACAACATACTTAGATGCTATCTGTACAACAAGTTCAAGATTGGCACTACAGACCTTTGTGCCTGCGACACAGCCCCCA
This sequence comes from Ariolimax columbianus, assembly GCA_036924085.1. Taxonomy (NCBI): domain Eukaryota; kingdom Metazoa; phylum Mollusca; class Gastropoda; order Stylommatophora; family Arionidae; genus Ariolimax; species Ariolimax columbianus. The sequence continues at coordinate 2,198,708 of JAVGWX010000024.1, forward strand.
TGAAGGCAGAACATATTTTGCAGTCCTGTCCACTGTATACCAACAAAAGAAGTGACATTTGGCAACAGCCAGTGTCCTTCCACGAGAAGCTGTACGGAAGCGTACAGAGCCTTGAGTCGACTGCTGCCTTCGTTAGAGTCATTGAAGTTGAAGTCTGAAGATGAACGAGGAAGAAGAAGAAGAAGAAGAAGATATCGAGTCTTTTTTATGATGAATACGTCACTTCCTTCTACATATGTTTTTGTGTTAGATTAATAATGAATTTGAAATACTTATCTACCTTACACGGATAGGAGCCAGCCCATTATTGACAATGGGAAAGTTAAGCTGTTGCAGAAGATCTTTGTGAAGTTGATCTGTTTAGTTTGTTTATGTAAAAAGTAAAGTAAAGTAACCCATAGCATTACTGCCGTAGGGGTGTGAGGTGTTAGCGATCTCACATTTCAAAGGCTCGGCTATATGAGGGCGGTAGCCATCTCCTCTCCCTCGCCGCTTTTACTTCCCGACTCAACGGGTACCCATTTAAGGCTTGGTCGAACCGAGAGCCGTTGCGTTCTGAAAAAAACATTACCGCCTCGACTGGGGAATGAGCCAATGACCACTCAGATGCGACGATAGCGCGCTAACCACTGCTCCAGCCGGTTTATGTAGAAGACAGGAATATGTGTTAGTGGAAACTCAGAAATGTACTGGTCTTATAAAATAACAGTAGCGGTGCTTTGTGAGGATTTCGATTGATTATATTGCTGCCTTGCGGGATACCTGTTTACCAGAAAGGCTTCGGGAGTACACCCTTAGGACCAATCTGCATCATGTGCTATCTCCAGTTGTCTCGATAAACATCTTGCCACTGGCCAAAGGTAGCTCGGGACCAGAGAGTGAGGTTGACAAAAGGAGTAGTTTCCTCTCACCTTAATCCAAATCACCGCACGTCATCCATTTCAACGGACACAGCTAGAGGGAAGACGGTCCACATGGCTGAACAAAGACAGTGGTCTTCATCACTAGTGATGGACGATCATCATCATCATCATTATCATCATATTGAGGAGCGACGTTCGCTGATCGGCCGGTGTAGATGTTTCTTCTTTGTTGTATACATTTTCACTGTTATCTTCTTGTATCACAGAAAATAACACATTCACAACAAACACAATAACATCAACAAGTTATTCATTCATTTATGTCTCTATGCATAATCTAATCATATCTATAGACCAACAAATAAAAAGGTTACAAACTCTCAAAGTCAACAACCCCAGTGAAAATTGACGTGCTAAAAATAATGATGTCCCAAATAAAATTACGTTCAATTTTTATTGTGGTGGTGCAAAGCTTAAGAGTTTGTCAGTGGGGATGCCATCGCCAAACGCGCCAGATGTCTAAATAGGGCTGAACGGCGACGGTTTAGGACTGAATGTCAGTGAGGAAAGAATCTGGTCATCAGACACTCTTAGAGCTGAGGAATAGTGCATTGAAGCATATAACACGTCATCCCCTACATCAGTGTCTAATATTTACTAAAATGTAAACAGAAATGTACAAATATGTTTCAGCCATTTAATCTATTTAAATGGGGTGGGGCATGGTGCGTGTGTGTGTGGGGGAGGGGGGTGTGGGGGCGGGGGGGGGATGTGAAGGGGGTATCAGAAATTCTTCTTCAAAGTCATTCATACAACAGGGATTGCATTCACAATGAAGGATGCACACCAAAAGGTAAACTCCTTCACTCAGTCGAGCCGACACATCGGCTTGACGACTTTCTCAAATTCTCGCAGAGCCGATGTTTCGGCTTTGACAATATTTTGACATGAAACCCATTTTCATATCAAATTACGCAATTTTATCAATGTACTAATGGCATTTTATTAAATTTACTGTGAATTTATGACAGATTTTGTAACAAGTTGAAACAAAAGTCTAAATTACGCGAGTAATTATTCACCGAGTCCAAAAATATTTCTGAGTGAATGAGTTAGGAATATAATCATTCCTGGTGAACGGGATAGGCACATTTTGGATTAAGTAAGTTCAGCTGTTTACTTACCATCACCTGCTGAGCATGGCAGCGTGTTAAGCACATCTGTAGAGACGTTTTCGATGTTAGAACTTACTATTAATATTCTTTATGGCTTTTGTAAAATGTTCGACTTTAACTCTCATAAAATGTTCTACATCAGCCCTCGACTTTAACTCATAAAATGTTCGACATCAGCCCTCGACGTTAACTCATAAAATGTTCGACATCAGTCCTCGACTTTAACTCATAAAATGTTGGACATCAGCCCTCGACTTTAACTCATGAAATGTTAGACATCAGCCCTCGACTTTAGCTCTTGAAATGTTGGACATCAGCCCTCGACTTTAACTCTCATAAAAAAGTAAAGTGCATCCCATGGGTGACACTGCTGTGGGGATACATCGCAAGGCTTCCCCGTACAAGGCCCCAGGTTTTTATGAGGTGGAGTGACCAGTTTCCCTTCTCGCAGGTTTTCTCTTGTAAACAATCCAGATAACTATTTACATATGGGTGGACTAGTGTTTTGATGAAGGGAATCGAACCCGAAGCCTTGACCACGAGTTGCGGTTGTTCTATTACTCTTCAACTCAGACGATCAGGTTGGGAGTACAGGAATGAATAACTTATTTATCTTCTTCTTGTCATACATGTTCGTCTCCTGGTGGAGCATGGGGGGTCCCCACTACAGTTGACCTTTTCTAGCAATCATGCGCCAAAGCATTCTGGGTGACTTTACAGTGAGCATATCTGTAGTGACTGGCCTCTACATGATGATGTCGTCGGTCATATTCAGAGTCCGTTTAGACTTCCCTTGGCGACTAGGATTGATTGGAGCAAATCCCATCTAAAAGAAACACTATTATCTTGCACAGATAGTGGTGACTGCGTCCAATATGTTATATATGTGATTAAATTCAAGAGGGGTCTATAATATGGCAAATAGATAAATGTACAGTCATCCACATGGGTAGATCCAATATGGAACATAATTACAGAATGGGAGAGAACAATATTAGAAAGTTGGAAAGGGACCTAGGGGTTATAATAGATCATACAGGTAAGGTGAGTGAGAAAGTCCAGGTAGAAGTGAAAAAAGGCAAATGCAATGTTAGGTTTAATAAAAAGAAATATTAAACATAGGAGCAAGGAAATGATAGTCAAACTGTATAAAGCTTTAGTTAGACCTAGATTGGAGTACTGTGTACAGGTGTGGAGTCCTTATCATAGAGGGGATATAAACATGCTGGAAAGAATACAAAAAAGATCGACAAAGATGATAGTGGGATTCCAGAATTAGATTTATGAGGAAAGACTAAGAAAAATCGGTCTACAGTTTCTAGAAGAGAAAAGAATTCGAGGTGACTTAATACAGGTTTTATAAGATGATCAGAGAAATTGATAAATTAGACTATAACAATTTTTTTTCAAAATTCAACCACCTACAAGAACATTAACTAAAGAGAGGTTCAGATTAGATATCATGAAATATGCATTGCCACAGAAGGTAGTGGATGCTGGAACAATTAATGCATTTAGGAATAAATTCTATGCCCATAGATTTTAGAGCAAGGTGATGAAACTGGTTGTATACAGACTCTGCAGGGTCTTCTAAACCAGTATAAAGACGTTAAGTTAAGTTGTAAATATATATATATGTGTTTATGTGTGTATTTATATGTGCGTTTTCCTTTGGCTGTTCATGCGTGTGTATGCGTGTTTATGCGCGTGAATGCGTATGTATGCGTGCATGTCTGCATGTGTGTATGTACGTATGGATATCATTACCACTAAGACTTTTTAATACTTTTTCGGAAGTGATTATGGAAGAAGCTACCAGAAAATGTGACATGGATGCTAAAGTAAACTCAGAAAGAAAATATGGCATACAATTTACTTATGACCAAACCATCACAAAAGAAACAGAGAATTCATTTCGAAAGTTACGTACCAAGATCACCGTAATGCTATTTGGTATGCAGACAAGTGCCAGTAAAGCAACAATGATGACGTTAGACAACTATAGACAACAGACATATATTAGCTTAGAAGGGTAGACCATAGAGTCCTCCCCCCCCCCCTCTTATATTAATCTCACCCCCTCCCGGCTTATATCACCTTTTTGTTCTCCCACTTGGATCATATTTGGCTGCTTCCATATCTGGCCACCACTGGCTTATCCGGCGCATTCCCCCTCACTTCTTACGATCTACTAGCCACCTTATTTGACCGCTTCCCTTCATATTCAGTCAAGCATCTGGCCCAACCGGTCTCTTAGACACACTGCGTCTACTATAAGATATGCAGACAATTTTTTCCTAACATGTTGATTTGTTAGTTCAGTATTGTTGTTATTTGTTGTCCCTGATGAAGGCCTATTGGTCGTAACGTAGGTTTTCTTTGTTTTCTCGTCTCGGTGCGGTATCTGACCATAACGCAAACTTAATCAACTTTTAAATTTGTTTTCATTGGTTTTATTTTATTTTTCCATAGAGAAAGTGCAGGGGTTTTCATATTTGGGACAGATAATTACAGGGAATCCCCGTTCTGAAGTTAAAATGAGAATTTGGATTGTAGTAGAAAAAAAGTCATGCTTGAAGAGAACCAGAACTTTTAACAATAAATAAAGTCAGCATTGAGATGAGTAAAGGGAAAATCACTAAACATATCTGGTCAGTCTCATTGTGCAGCTCTGAAACATGGATTCTAAACAAAATGGACTAACAAACATTATAAGCTTTTGAGATGTGGTGCTCTCTCATGATGCAAAGAGTGAGTGGAACAGCGAAATGGACAAATGAACAAATTCTTAATGATAAAGGCTCACGTAGACAACAAATGAGGATCTTACAGACAGGTAGATTGTCTTGGCTTGGTCATCACTTGAGACATGGAGGTCTACTTTTGAAAATACTAGAAGGAAAAATTCAGGGGATGTACACAAAACAATTAACCAGTCTCTGGACTGACTAACAGAGGACAATAGCGTGACATGATCAGAAGACTCCAACACTAGTCTCTGGACTGACTAACAGTGGACAGTAGCATGACACGATCAGAAGACTTCAACACGTCTCCAGGCTGACTAACAGAGGACAGTAGCATGACACGATCAGAAGACTTCAACACGTCTCCAGGCTGACTAACAGAGGACAGTAGCATGACACGATCAGAAGACTTCAAAACGTCTCCAGGCTGACTAACAGAGGACAGTAGCGGGACATGATCAGAAGACTCCAACACTAGTCTCTGGACTGACTAACAGTGGACAGTAGCATGACACGATCAGAAGACTTCAACATGTCTCCAGGCTGACTAACAGAGGACAGTAGCATGACACGATCAGAAGACTTCAACACGTCTCCAGGCTGACTAACAGAGGACAGTAGCATGACACGATCAGAAGACTTCAACACGTCTCCAGGCTGACTAACAGAGGACAGTAGCATGACACGATCAGAAGACTTCAAAACGTCTCCAGGCTGACTAACAGAGGACAGTAGCGGGACAGGATCAGAAGACTTCAAAACCGGTCTCTGGACTGACTAACAGAGGACACTGGACTGACTAACAGAGGACAGTGGTGTGACATGATCAGAAGACTTCAACACCAGTCTCTGGACTAACAGAGGACAGTGGCATGACATGATCAAACACACGTCCCGGACTTGAAGTTGACCTGTCCATATCTGTTACGAGTTTCTATTGATTAAGCATCTAATAACATTGGGTAGCATTCAAGTCATTAGCCCCTATTGACTGGTAAATAGACATCCAAAGAAAGAATGTGACTGTCAACCTACCTGAAAGCGAACCCGCTGGATCCATGCTAGAGGAGATTCCGATCTCTGACCACAAGTCTTTGGATATTCTTCCATAGGAGAAGGCCATCAGAATCAACGGCAGTACAAGAAGTACAATATCCAGTAGGAGTGTGTATATGGACTCCAAAATCCAACTTGGCCATAGCTCCCTGGTGAGAAAAGAGCATTACAAGTCGTTGCGGTAATTAAAATGGTCAAAATAATATAATAGAAGGCAATGCTGTGGGGATGAAGTGTTACAGACATTAGTTTTACTAGTTATTTTGTTAATGAGGTGAGGGGTTGCCAGTTTTTTCTTCTTTCCAGTTCTTTCCATAACGGTAAGCCAACTGCCCATTTAAAGCTAGGTTGACTGTAGCGTGTAATTGATGATGTTCGAACCCAGTACCGCTGTAGAGCAAAGCGATGGCTTTACTGCTACGTTGCTGACGCCCTTACGCAGCCCAGCCCTTACACAGAACGGCTCTTACACAGCTCAGCCCTTACACAGCTGAGCCGTTACACAGCCCAGCCCTTACACAGCTCAGCCCTTACACAGCCCAGCCTTTACACAGCCCAGCCTTTACACAGCCCACCCCTTACGCAGCCCAGCCCTTACACAGCCCAGCCCTTACACAGCCCACCCCTTACACAGCTCAGCCCTTACACAGCCCAGCCCTTACACAGCCCACCCCTTACACAACTCAGCCCTTACACAGCCCACCCCTTACACAGCTCAGCCCTTATACAGCCCAGTCCTTACACAGCCCCGCCTTTACACAGCCCCGCTCTTACACAGCCCCTCCCTTACACAGCCCAACCCTTACACAGGCCAGTCCTTACACAGCCCAACCCTTACACAGCCCAGTCCTTACACAGCCCAGTCCTTACACAGCCCAGACCTTACACAGCCCCGCCCTTACACAGCCCAGTCCTTACACAGCCCCGCCCTTACACAGCCCCACCCTTACACAGCCCAGCTCTTACACAGCTCAGAGCTCAGATCTTACGCAACCATCTAAAACAATTCAGCTTTGCATCATTTTGCTGTTGCTGAGGTCCAAGGAAGAGAAGGAGACTAAAAAGCAGAGAAATAAATGCCGTTTGTCCAATAGTCACATCACAATGAGCAGGTTAATTGTGTGTTCGCACGTAAGATAAAACACATATACCATTTTTTTGGCTCAATTCTGCCAGTACATCAATGCTCGTCTCTTTTTTTCAGAGCTATGGCCATTGACAACCCTATTCAAGCAAGTTCCACCGTGAGCTGCCATTTCTGCCTCTCTCCAGTTGAGATCCAGTGACCAAAGTTCATTCTCAGTCTCTCCTCTACGTGTTTCTTAGTCTACCTCTCTTCCTCTTCCTCTGTTTATTCCACGACAAGGCCTGTCTAGCCAAGCTTAACAGTGCTTTCCGTAGCGTGTATCTTATCCAACTCCATCTCCTACATTTCATCTGTTGCTCCACTGGCTGTTGTTGCCTCCCCCCCCCCCCCCCCCCAGGTCTTCATCTCTCACCAGGTCTCGCCAGCCTGCATCCAGCATCCTCCGCAGACATTTACTGACCAACGACTGAAGCTTCCTCTGTACTACCTTCACCGCTCTCCAAGTTTCTGCCCGTACAGGAGACCTGACTTGACATTGAACACTCTGAACTTGGTATCAGTCCTTATTTCTCTGGATTTCCATAAATTATCCAGTGACAGGATTGCTGTAATTTCCCTTCCAAATCTAGCCCTTACATCAGTCGCTGTGCCCCCTGCAGTATCAATCAATCAATCAATCAATCAATCAATCAGTCAAAGACCTGTCAGCTCTCTGTGGAGCATATGTCCTCACTAAATACTGTCTGCTTTCAGCTCCCGCTCCCAAGAGTGTCTTGGTCTTCCTCTACTTCTCTTACTCTGTGGATTCCAGAATAGAGCTTGCCTGGTAATGTTATCCACTGGTTTCCGTAATGTATGACCTATCCACCGCCTCCTCCGTGTTTCATGCTCCCCCAGTATTTGTCCCTGTCTCCAATCACTTCCCCATTGTTGATCCTGTCGAACCATCTCCAGTCTTGCATTTCCCACAAGGAACTATTTATAAGAGTCTGTACCTTGTCCACAAGTACCTGTATTGTTCTCCATGTTTCAGAACCATATAACAGAACGGATTTTACGTTGGAGTTGAACATTATTATTTTGGTGATGATTTTAATTTCTTTTTTATCCTTATATTTCTCAATGCAATGAAAGCTCTTCTCCCCTTCTGTATTCTTAACTAAATATCGTTTTTGAACCTCCTGATGTCTATATTGGGGTCAAGACGCTGAGCAGCGCATGAGCTGCAGTGGTCAGCGACCCATAGCTGACTGCTAGCGTCAGGGCCAGCGAACCAGAGCTGCCAAGACCCTTCTACACCTCCACGCGGTGATCCTGGATAACAGGCTGCAGCAGGGCAGACTGGCTAAGGAGAAGGGATCGAAGAGGGAATGCTAACCCGGTACTAAAAAAATACTTGCTGAAGTCGGATGTGTTGGACCAAAAGGTACAAATATCGCAGTCAAGCTGCAAACTACGACACAACGCATTCCGTTCTCTGGACTACATTCTGCTACATAAGCCCTTTCAGTGTTTGGTAGCTGGAGATTGAGAACGAACGAAGCCAAACCAAGCCATATGTCTATATTGATGCCAAGGTATGAGAAGGTGTCTTCCAAAGACTCTAGACACAGAATAGTTCAGGAAGACGCAGACAGAATAATAAGTCACAAAACCGGACAGGAGAACTGGGTCCGTTCTTGTTAAATAATTATACTCCCCAGGTAGTTGATGATGATGGATATGGCACATCGGCAGTTCAAAGACTTTGAGGGACAAAAAAGGCCTCTTACCTACACGCATAAAATATTTATCACCTGCAGGCATAACATCTTTCTTCTCAAGGGTAAACTATTTCTTAGCTGTAAGCATAAACTATTTCTTAGCTGTAAGCATAAACTATTTCTTAGCTGTAAGCATAAACTATTTCTTATCTGCAAAATGAACACAATATTTCTTACCTGCAGATACGAAATATTCACTTCCTGAAAGCATTAAATATTTCTTACTTCATCATCATCAGGTGCTCTGCCGGTTGGTGACCATGGATCTCCAGCCACTTCTATCACGTGTATCGTTTACCAACTCTGTTGTTGTTTGTCGCCCGTACCATTCCATCAGACTGTCCAGCATATTCTCTCTCTGCCTTCCTCTGTCTCTCTTTCCTGCTATCTTTTCCGTTGTCAAGACGTGCACAAACCGCATCTTCTCATAACATGCCCCGAAAAATATGACTGCCTTGATCTGACCCTTGCAATAAGTTGTCTTTGTGCGTGTACCTCCTCGAGTACTGTATCATTAGACTTCCTTCCAGTCCATGGAATCCGCAGCATTCTTTTACAATCCTATCTCCGTTGCATCCAAAGATATATGCGCTTGCTTGCTGATTGTCCATGATTCACTTGTTCCAAGTAGCATCCAATGACTCTCTCCCTCAGTTCCAGCGACAAGGTTTTGTCGCACAATATCCCTTTCATGGTCTGGAAGACCGATTTTGCTTGGCCTATTCGGCATTTTATTTCGTAATTACATCTTCCATCTGATGTTATGTATGTGCCCAGGTATCCATCTCCCACCTGATGTCATGTATGTGCCCAGGTATCCATCTCCCATCTGATGTTATGTATGTACCCAGGTATCCATCTCCCACCTGATGTCATGTATGTGCCCAGGTATCCATCTCCCACCTGATGTTATGTATGTGCCCAGGTATCCATCTCCCACCTGATGTCCTGTATGTGCGCAGGTATCCATCTCCCACCTGATGTCATGTATGTGCGCAGGTATCCATCTCCCACCTGATGTTATGTATCTAGTGGGAATCGAACCCGAAACGCTGGGATTGTGAAAACCGAGCGAGTTTCTCCCCTAGGCCACGCAGCCTCCAGTTTTCTACGAACATAAAATATTTCTTACCTTAGAGCATACACTGTCTCTTACCTGCACGCGCGTGCACCATTGTTAAGTTCCATTTCTTTGTTGAAGATTGCTATCGGGGCCATTAAGGTGGCAGATGACAGCCAGATGCCGGAGATGACCTTGTAGGAATGTTTCAAGGTTTGCCATCTGCGAGACTTCAAGGGTTGACAGATTGCATAGAATCTTTCCAGGGAGATGGCTACCAGAGTAGCGCAGCTTACTGCGACTGACACAGCTGTGGAAAAAACAAGGGGGCATAGCTTTAAATGGATTGACCTAGCCGTGTACAACTCAAAGTGGCATAGCTTTAAATGGATTGACCTAGCCGTGTACAACTCAAAGTGGCATAGCTTTAAATGGATTGACCTAGCCGTGTACAACTCAAAGTGGCATAGCTTTAAATGGATTGACCTAGCCGTGTACAACTCAAAGTGGCATAGCTTTAAATGGATTGACCTAGCCGTGTACAACTCAAAGTGGCATAGCTTTAAATGGATTGACCTAGCCGTGTACAACTCAAAGTGGCATAGCTTTAAATGGATTGACCTAGCCGTGTACAACTCAAAGTGGCAAAGCTTACCGGGACTGACACAGCTGTGGACAAAACAAGGGGGCACAACTTTAAATGGATTAACATAGTTACAAATTACATGAACCAGAAATTTACACCAACAGCCTGGACGCACACCTATACGGATGGCTCAGCCAAAGATGCCATTGGAAAAGGGGGAGGAGGCATCACTATAAAAATTAAAAGCAAGGAATACTCAGCAGGATTTGTCACTGGGAGACGCTGCAGCAAATTCAGTGCCGAAGCCAGTGCCCTGAGACAAGCAGCTGAAACCCTTATAGACCATAAGGAGCAGGCAGACAAGCAACTGATCATTTTCACAGACGCCCTCGCAGTGTTAATGGTGCTCAAGAACCAGCACAAAAATGAACTCGGTGCTCTAGCAGACTCGCTCGAACGCCTGTCCCAGTGCTTCAAAAAAAGCAGAGTCCAGTGGAGACCAGCAGACTGCGATATTCCAGGCAACGAGAAGGCGGGCAGACTCGCCAGAGAGGGAGGAATGCTGCAGCAGAGTGATACAGCAACCACATACAATGAGAAAAAAGTATTCATCAGGGCAACGTAGAGAGCAAAATGGAGAAAAGTCCACCCTGGGCACATAGAAAACGATGCCTACCATCAACTCTCCAGGCGAGACCAGGCGATCAGCTACGCACAGGTCACAACAGACTTAGATGCCATCTGTACAATAAGTTCAAGATTGGAACTACAGACCTTTGTGCCTGTGGCACAGCCCCCATGAAGGCAGAACATATTTTGCAGTCCTGTTCACTGTTTACCGTCAAAAGAAGTAGCATTTGGAAACAGCCAGTGTCCTTCCACAAGAAGCTGTACGGAATCGTACATAGCTTTGAGTCGACTCCTGCATTCGTTAGAGTCATTGAAGTTGAGGTCTGAAGATGAACGAGGAAGAAGAAGAACAAAAAATGGATTGACCAAGCCGTGGACAACACAAAAGTGGCACAACTGTAAATGGATTGACAAAGCTATGCTGAAAATAAGATGGCAGAAATTACCTCGACTGGCTGGGAGGTAGACTAACGTCAGGTAAAACATACTGGCCAAGACCTTCACCTTGGCTTCCTAGTAGCCCTACTTGGGAACGGGTTGTTTTCATGGCAGCCTGGCTGACACGGTGGGGCAACGAAGTGAGTAGTGAGCCACACGCAGATGAAGCCGAGGATAGCCCAACCGCCTGGACTACCCCGGACCACCTTCATCAGCACGCTCGGGATGTGAGGGAAGCTACTGCAACCCACCACTTAACGTCCTTTTCAGGGCGCACGCAAGAGTAGACTTCCTCATTATGAGCATTCGAAACATCATCCCCGACTGACAAAGCTGTGCTGAAAACAAAATGGCAGAATATGATAGATCCTGAGTCGATCGAGTCACCACGCTGGTGCAGATACTAAATGTAAAAAATTATAATCTTTAAAGGCGACTGTAGAGGGCTGTGTTTGGGGTTAGCAACATCATCATGTACATTCTTTGTTATCGAACCTGCCAATATTCTTATCCAGACTTCATGTAAAGGGGCCAGATATAGTGGTGTCTCTATGCTCCACAGCATCGTCAGACAGTAGAGAATTGTTAGAGGAAAATGGGCGTTATCCTTAGATGTGCATGTCGTTGTCCCCATTCTTATCTTCTCCTTCTTTTTCTCCTTGTTCATCTTCCTCTTCTTCTTGTTCTTCGTATTCTTCTTGTTCTTTTTTTTAGTTCATCTTCTTCTTCTTCTTCTTTTCCGTCTTCTTTTTCTTTTTCTTCGTCTTCTTCCTCGTGTTCTTGTTCTTCTTTTTCTTCTTCTTCTTCTGGTTCTTCCTCTTATTCTTCCTCCTCCTCCTCATCTTCTTCTTCATAATTTACATATACTCTTCCAAAGAAGTAGTGACCTACGCCCTTACTGATACACTTGTGGGCCCAACACATGTCCATTAAGAAAACCAATAACAACAAGTGCACTCCCTCCCCTACAGCACCCTTCCCCCCCCCCACCCCTCACCCCACCCCAAAAACAGAACATAATATAAAGCAATAGCAGACGTTTCCAATATATCAAGCTAAAATTAGAACTTAGTGAAATTATCGACAACACAGAAGTAAGATACATCATCTAAGTTACGGACAGACGTTTCCAGTTTTGGAATGCTAATATTAGACTTGAACATTATGTGACAGATTGGAACAGCCTCTGGCATGGCAGAGGAGTTTGAAGATCGGTCTTCTGATTATCAGGAGATGAGTTCAAACCCTAGGTCTATTTACTATACTGGAGGTAAATGAAGCATTTAGATTTGTCTCCTGTTTCTTCTTCTTCTAATTCTTCTTCTTCTAATTCGATCAACTTCTAGCCCTGAGATGTTCAAGAAAGAGATTGAGTTTCAAGTAGTGTCCGTCCCCCCCCCCCCCCCCCCCCCAGCCCAGCTTGTTGAGCATGGACACTCTCCTGAGGGCCAGACTGCCGTCTTCTGGTCTCCATGAGTGGAGCAGTCTTATAGGATACATTCTGGTGTCTCCTGTGATTTGAACTACCCCTATTTCTCTTTCCCTGTGGTTTCCAGAACAGAGACTGTCGTGTAATGCTATTAGCTAGTCTGGCTAAGAGATATCCTAATAATCTCCAGCATCCACTTCACAAAAATCAAACTACCAGTCCCAAAAGAGGATACAAAATTAGCCACCCTGTAACATGCAACGCATATCATGAAAGTTGATTTAGGACAGCCAGTCATGGGTCGTGGCATCCAATCATGCACATAAATGGAGCTAAACGACGAAGACAACAGCCAATCGGAGAATGTATTCCTAAGTTCCAAATATAATAATGAAAATTCTGTTCGCGTAGAGAGCCGCGTAGCGCAATGGTTAGCGATCTGGCTTCGCATCTGAGTGGTCCTGTGTTCCTTCCTCAGTTGAGGCGGTAGTGTTTTTTCAGACCGCAACGGGTCCCGGGTCGACCCAGCCTTAAATGGGTAACCGGTTCAGTCCGGGAAGTCAAAGCGGCGAGGGAGAGGAGATGGCTACCGCCCTCATATAGCTGAGCCTTTGAAATGTGAGATCGCTAATACCACACACCCCTACGGCAGGAATGCTATGGGTTACTTTACTTTTTACTTTTCTCCTATGCATTTAGGGCCCGTTTCGTCGATCGACCACTATCATGTCCAACTGCTGAGGCTGGGGCGGGACCAGCTGAAATCAAATCAGGTTGAGTTAACATAGTCTAAATCAGTGATAGCTCCCAATTTGAAGACAAAGCACCCGTGCTGTAAGTGGCAGGCGCATGCTAGACCGGAAGAAGCCTGACTGAATTATCCTTAGAAGTCTATTTTTAGAATCGGGCAGGAAGCTGTTTAAATAATGCTAACACAGTAATTCACAAACTGCTGTCCTGAAATGAATGACATTCGACGAAACAAATCGCTGTCCTTCTTCTATATCCGCCCTATTTTTTAAACTCTTTTGTTTTAATAATTCTTCTTTTTATATTATTATCCAGTCCACCTTAATTCCATGAAGTCATTTCCGCTTCCTCCCACCCTGACCTATTTCTTTGAGGCCATACGTGACAGACAAATTATTTCCTTGTTCGATGTGACATTTAATGTTTTTCTGTTAGCTTATCTCTTTGACTTTGTACCTGACGATTATCTTTTGATTGTAACATAGTACTAGTTGCCCATCACAAGCGAAGATGAGACAGCGTAAGACTTGTGCTTCTAGATTGAATCACATGTGATTGTAAAGTTTAATGGTCGTACGACATTCTGTCGTTCTTTGGACGTACATTAGGAGTTTGATGTGGGGGTTGTCATGCGTTCTGTTGTTCCGGCCGGCTCGCTTCCTCTGAGCCCGGCGATCAAGTTTCGCTCTATAATCTGAGCACATTGTGTGATGTTGGCTCGCCAGGTGGAGTAGGTAGACACGGTTTTTTCCCCCTCGATACAGACGAGTTCCCACATCCGGAAGGTTACGTCAACGTACATAAACCGATAACAGCTAGGTAGGTTGGCAGTTGTCAAAGGTGAGTTTCTGCAAAGGGCAGGCTACTTACTTTAACATTTTCTAAATGGGAATAGCCAGTCCCACATTCAACCCTCCTAGGTCGTCTCCTACCACTTGATATCCATCCATCCAACTATCTACCCATTCATTCGTCCATCCACTAATCCATTTATCCATCTAACCATTCATTCGTCCATTCATTCATCCACCCATCCATTCATTCATCCATCCATTAATCCATCTATCCATCCACCCATCTACCTATTCATTCATCCATTCATTCATCCATTCATCCATCCATTAATCCATCCATCCATCTATCTAAATGTCTATCTATCTATCTATCTATCTATCTATCTATCTATCTATCTATCTATCTATCTATCTATCTATCTATCTATCTATCTATCTATCTATATATCAATCTTCCTATCTATCTATCTACCTACCTACCTACATATATATCTATCTATTCGTCTAATCTACCTCCATTCACCCAATCAATCCATCCATACATCCACCCATTTAGCTATCCCTCAATCCATAAATCTATCCTCCACTCCATTATTCGTCTATCCACGTATCCATCCATCCTGTTTCTTGAATGGACACACTTCTGCTTATTCCGCAATCTGGCCTCTCCAAATAGTTGGAGTTATGTGTGGAGTTATGGGTGGAGTTATGGGTGGAGTTATGGGTGGAGGATGGAGTTATGGGTGGAGTTATTGGTGGAGGGTGGAGTTATGGGTGGAGTTATGAGTGGATTTGTGATTGGAGCTATGGTTAGGGTTATGGTAAGGGTTGTAGAAAGATTTAGAAAATTGGCTAAGGTTATGGTTATGGTTAAGGTTATAGTCAGGGTTATGGTAAGGGTTGTAGAAAGATTTAGAATATTGGCTAAGGTTATGGTTATGGTTAAGGTTATAGTCAGGGTTATGGTAAGGGTTGAAGTATGTGTTATAATTATGGTTAAAGTTAGGGTTATGGTTTTTGTTATGGTTATGGTTAGGGTTAGGGTTGTGGTTAGCGTTGGGGTTATGGTTAGGGTTTTGGTTAGGGTTAGAGTTATGGTTAGGGTTAGGGGTATGGTTAGGGTTATGGTTAGGGTTATGGTTAGGGTTCAGGTTGGAATTACGGCTAATATTGGTGTCCGAGTTATGGTTAATATTGGGGTCTGAGATGTGGTTAATGTTGGGGTCTGAGTTATGGTTAGGAAATACGTTTAGTTTTAGATTTAATGTTAAGGTTAAGGCTACAGTTAGGGTTAGGACTACAGTTAAGGTTAGGGCTACAGTTAGGGCTAGGGCTACAATTAGGGTTATTGCTACAGTTAGGGTTATGGCTACAGTTAGGGTTAGGGCTACAGTTAGGGTTAGGGCTACAAATGGGGTTAGGGCTACAGTTAGGGTTATTGCTAGGGTTAAGGTTAGGGCTACAGTTAAGGGTAGGGCTACAGTTAGGGTTAGGGCTACAGTTAAGCTTAGGGCTACAGTTAGACAATCGAGGAATCCAGTTCACGAAAGGACGCACTTTTATGAAACGACCTCTTAAGCTCTAACGCTACCATCATCGTGTGACATCTTCTTTCCATAACGTCGTCTGTAGGGGTTTTGGATTGGAGGAGTCGGACCGGATCAAACAGACATCCACAAATTGTCTGTAATCTGCTGACGTCATGGTCGTCTGGGTCAACATGTTTATTTCCTTCCAGGAACTTCCACGAACCATTAACACTCTTCAGACAGTTGACTCTTCTTATGCCAGTAATAATATCATTTCTTCTATTGTCATATTGTATTGCATCACATCTTTCTGTAATATACAGCGATTGGAAAATTACTGTATTTAGTAGTTTTTTTTCTTCTGTCCATTAAATTTTCATCCTCTACTTCTAACACTTGATTTGAACAGCTTTCATATTTTTTATTTTTTTTACATTGCTATTGATTTGTTTAAAGTCTATGTCTCCATTGGGGGAACGCATGGTCTGATCAGTTGAATCTTTGTCTTCTTATTCTTCTTTTGGCTTTTGTCCTGTTTGTGTCTTTCAGCGTCAGGTTATGAAGAGGTTTCTTGACCGTGCCCTAGTATGTGCTTGTGCCTTTCAGCGTCAGGTTATGAAGATGTTTCTTGACCGTGCCCTAGTATGTGCTTGTGTCTTTCAGCGTCAGGTTATGAAGAGGTTTCTTGACCGTGCCCTAGTATGTGCTTGTGCCTTTCAGCGTCAGGTTATGAAGAGGTTTCTTGACCGTGCCCTAGTATGTGCTTGTGTCTTTCAGCGTCAGGTTATGAAGAGGTTTCTTGACCGGGCCCTAGTATGTGCTTGTGCCTTTTAGCGTCAGGTTCTGAAGAGGTTTTTTTACTGGGCCCTAGTATGTGATTGTGCCTTTTAGCGTCAGGTTATGAGGAGGTTTCTTGACTGGGCCCTAGTATGTGCTTGTGTCTTTTAGCGTCAGGTTATGGAGAGGTTTCTTGACCGGGCCCCAGTATGTGCTTCGTACACAAAGATCTTAACTGCTTCTGTTATTTCTGCTATCCATCTTTTGTGTGGTCAGTTCTTGGCTTTGTATCCGTTGTATCTGTGTAGCATTGCTTTCTGAGTGATACTATCTGGTGTTTGACGTGTCACATGGCCCAACCATTTTGTTTGCTGTCTCTTGATGAAGTCTAGCATTGGTGTTGACCTACTTGTCCCCTAATATCTTTGTTTCGGATTCTATCCATTCTTGTTACTCCAAATATTCTGCGCAAGCATTTCATCTCTGTTACGATGTTTCTTTCATCTTTATTTGTCAATGTCCAATTCTGACACCGATAGCTGCATAATGTGGGTAGGGATATCGTGTTGTGCAGCGTTCTTGTAGTATCCATTGTCACGTGTTTACATTGTAATATCGGGAAAATGTGCCCAATAATTTGACTTGCTTTATTACCTCTGATTTGGATTTCTATGTCGTCTTTTCCATCTGCTGAGATTATGTTACCCAGGTACGTGAAATTATTCCCCTGCTTACTTTGTTGGTGTACTTGCATTACATTGTGTACATCAAATCTAAGTCTATGTTTGACTTCAATTTCGCAGTCACCAGAACTATCAATGATAGAGATATTAAGAAACCATTCCCTCCTCTACTTCTACATTATCAATTTAGAATACTGATTTGTTTTTCCTTCACTTCTACAAAATATATGTTTATATATATTTGTCATAATCTTTTAATTAACACATTTTACGTGAAGTAGATATAGCCATCTGTTTTTGATCCTGTTGGCATGCTGCCATCTTGGTATTTCCGTGTTTCTTGTCAGCCAATCAGCTCCAGGAAGGTGCACGCAAATGCAAACTGATAACGGACGATTTCATAATTCGGTCTTCAAAGGGAGTCTATTACATAATGGAGGCATGTGGAGCTTCGCGTAAATGGTGGATGCTGATTTTAGAACTTGGGGGTCTCAGATTATTCTGATGTTCGTTTGGCATGTATTGGTGCAGCGAGGGGGACTTGGAGTTATGTTGGTGGGGAGAGGGGAACTTGGAGTTATGTTGGTGGGGAGAGGGGGACTTGGAGTTATGTTGGTGGGGAGAGGGGAACTTGGAGTTATGTTGGTGGGGAGAGGGGAACTTGGAGTTATGTTGGTGGGGAGAGGGGAACTTGGAGTTATGTTGGTGGGGAGAGGGGAACTTGGAGTTATGTTGGTGGGGAGAGGTGAACTTGGAGTTATGTTGGTGGGGAGAAGGGAACTTGGAGTTATGTTGGTGGGGAGAGGGGAACTTGGAGTTATGTTGGTGGGGAGAGGTGAACTTGGAGTTATGTTGGTGGAGAGAGGGGAACTTGGAGTTATGTTGGTGGGGAGAGGGGAACTTGGAGTTATGTTGGTGGGGAGAGGTGAACTTGGAGTTATGTTGGTGGGGAGAGGGGAACTTGGAGTTATGTTGGTGGGGAGAGGGGAACTTGGAGTTATGTTGGTGGGGAGAGGTGAACTTGGAGTTATTTTGGTGGGGAGAGGGGAACTTGGAGTTATGTCAGTGGTGAGAGGGGAACTTGGAGTTATGTTGGTGGGGAGAGGGGAACTTGGAGTTATGTTGGTGGGGAGAGGGGAACTTGGAGTTATGTTGGTGGGGAGAGGGGAACTTGGAGTTATGTTGGTGGGGAGAGGGGAACTTGGAGTTATGTTGGTGGAGCGAGTGTAGCTTGGAGTTATGTTGGTGGGGAGAGGGGAACTTGGAGTTATGTTGGTGGGAAGAGAGGGCGTGGAGCTATGTTGTTAAAGCGAGTGGAGATTGGAGTTATGTTTTTGGAGCGAGGGAAACGTGGAATTATGTTGATGGAGGAAGAGATACAAAAAGTTACGTTGATGGAGGAAGAGATACAAAAAGTTACGTTGATGGAGGAAGAGATACAAAAAGTTACGTTGATGGAGCAAAAGTTACAAGAAGTTGCTTTGATGGAGCAAAAGTTACAAGAAGTTCCGTTGATGGAGCAAAAGTTACAAGAAGTTGCTTTGATGGAGCAAAAGTTACAAGAAGTTAATTTAGTAGAACAATGAGCAAGTAATGTCAGTGTTCTTATAAATGTCCATGGAATTGTAAATATCAAACTATACTCGGGGTGAGCCAGATTATGAAATGGGGATCCTCCTAGGAGACAGTGATAACACGTGGTTGCTGAGACTTCCTGAGCCATCATCTGTTTGTTGGGGAGAGAAAGCTTACACCATCAAGGAAATAGCGATGGGTATTTGAGGGACAAACTGTACAGCGACCAGACAATCCTGGGACATATATCTAAGCTTCATGTATGTGATTATGAAAGAACGAAAACAGATGAAGAAGAAAATAGATTTTATTTGCACGTCTGAGAGAAAAACGTTCTAAATTCGATAATTAAATTAGGGCCTGTCTTGAAAGATGTATCAGCTTCTCTGGTCGTTAGACTGACAGCTCGCTCACATGTCTATATTTAAACGTGTAATCGATTGTTTTAAAAGCGAGCTTTCCTTTTCCATATTCGCAGTCACATATATTCATGACCTGAGAGTCGTTTAACGCCCTTAGCTCGTGCCTCTTTATGTATCACTATACAAGCCTGGCTGTGACAGGCGATGCAACACGTCACAATTGTGACAAAGCTGTATCCATTTCTGTCCTGATGGTAGTGTAAATAATTATCCTGTCTAGATGTCCACAATCTATCTTTCTCTCGAGAGAGAGAGTTTCGATTTGAAATAATAAATGTTCATGGGATAGATGAAGGAGTGATATTGTTCTGAAAGAATGGTCAGTGAGATGAGGACACTAAGTGGGACCCTGATGGATAGTGAAGCTGCTGAGTTTCTGTTTGATATTCGAGATGTTCAAAAAGTATCCGAACTTGGTGTTTTTTTTCTGCGGATAGAAATGAAGCATGAGCGTTGTCCTTCGGCAGGGAGTTGGGGGGGGGGGGGGAGGGTATAGGGGACTGTCATAGGCGGTGTCCTTTGCCAGGGGGGGGGTATAGGGGACTGTCATGGGCGGTGTCCTTCGGCAGGGGGTTTTAGAGAAGTGTCATGGGTGGTGTCCTTCGGCAGGGGGGGTATAGGGGACTGTCATGGGTGGTGTTCTTCGGCAGGGGGGTATAGGGGACTGTCATGGGTGGTGTCCTTCGGCAGGGGGGTATAGGGGACTGTCATGGGCGGTGTCCTTCAGCAGGGGATTTTAGAGAACTGTCATGGGTGGTGTCCTTCGGCAGGGGGTTTTAGAGGACGTTCATGGGCGGTGTCCTTCGGCAGGGGGGTGTAGGGGACTGCCATGGATGGTGTACTTTGGCAGGGGGTATAGGGGACTGTCATTGGCGGTGTCCTTCAGCAGGGGGGTATAGGGGACAGTCGTGGCTGGTGTCCTTTTGGCAGGGAGGTATACGGGACCCTCATGTCTATACGTGAATTTGTTCCCGCCGGCATATTGTGCCAGTTGCTATCGGTCAGTCTTTCAGTGTTGTGTGTAGTGAACAATCGTCGGGTTTTCATTTACCACGAAATGACTGTAGAGTTAAGCAGCGGTATTGCATCCCATTTTGGCAAAAGTTGGGCGATAGATCCAACAGGCTTCCGGTGGCGGTGCCGTGAGCATCACTCCAAGTAGGGAGGTGTTCAATCCCTTCAAAATCGAGGCAGGTGTGCAGCAATGTCAAGGTCCTGTTAATTGTTTTCTTTGACTCAAGTTGGCTTGTACATCACGAGGACTCAGCACAGGACCAGAACATAGCCAAAGAGTACCACCTGGAGGTCATCCGTCCCCTGCAGGATATATTTCCAGAGGTGGTAGAAAATATACCAGGTATTGGAAACAAAAACTGCCAGACTAAAAAAGAAAGGAGAGATACTACCCTAAGCTTCATATCGAAAAGCTACCCAAGCATGGACTGGACCCATGCATACACCGACGGTTCTGTAACAAACACTACACAGAACGGAGGGGCAGGAGCATTCCTGAACCTACCAAATGGCAGACAAATAACACTGTCATTCGCTACTGGTAAGTACACAAGCAATTTCAGATCGGAGGCAGAGGCACTGAGGGCGGCAGTGAAAGAAATGGTGACACACAATGAAAATGAAAGCCATATAGTCCTGCTTACAGATGCTCTCGCCGTAGTCACAGCTCTAAAAAGCCAGAAAAAACCTGAGCTTAATGACTTAAGAGCAGCACTCTGCAAACTGTGCCAGCAGTCCGCACCAAAAAGGGTAGTGGTACAGTGGGTCCCATCACACTGCAAAATCCAAGGCAACGAGGAGGCAGACAGACTGGAAAAAGAAGGTGCAAGAGTACCACAAACAGATACTTGTATGACGTACGAAGAGTGAAAACGGCTTATTAGAGCTAGATACATGACCAAATGGGAAACAGAACATACTGGTTACACCAAAAACGATGCCTATTACCAGTTGAACCGAAGAGAGCAGGTCGTTGTCTTCAGACTTCCCACTGGCCACAATAGACTGAGGTACCACCTATTCAACAAATTGAAGATAGGTGGTACCGACGAATGCCCGTGCGGTACTTGTAAAATGACCGCTGAACATCTGCTGCAGAACTGCCCGACATACGAGGATCAGAGAGAGCAGATGTAGCCATCACCAGTGGAACTGCAAGACAAGCTGTATGGCAGTGGCGACAGCCTCAGGATGACAGCCGCTTTTTTCGAAAAAATAATGGTTACTGTCTGACTGCGTACGAAGAAGAAGAAGAAGAAGAAGAAGAAGAAGAAGATCCGTCACCTTCCTGAGGCTGTCAGACGGAAACGACTGGGCCTGTGGACAGCGGGAACATTGCAACCCCATCACATCAACCCACCTGACCCTTCTTCGCATCTTTTTTTTGGTTTTTGTTTTGTTTTTTTGTTTGCCTTATTTTCTCTAATTCACAAGGTGGTGCGCGTTGCACTGTGGTTTTTATTTTGCGCCTGTCGGCCTAGTGCATCTGACTTCAGCATGCATTTTTTGTCAGGGTCTGCTTCCTCCTGCATTTTTTAAGGGTTTGCTTCCCCGGGGTACCGGCCGGTGCTGTGATGGGGATCGAACCCAGCACCTTCTGCTTGTGAGCCGTGCCACTAAACCGCTAGGCCACGCCGTCCCCTCATTCTTCGCATCTGATTCAGACGTTCTTGGCCAAACACAACCTTCCTCTGGTTCGCCAGGGTCTCTATTCTCCCGACATGGCGCCCTCTAATTCTTGGCTGTTCCCCAAGCTGAACACTGAAAGGGCCCGATCTGGGTCACGAGAAGACATCATGTAGAGGTCCTCCTGAAGTGCTTCCAACTAGGACGCGACCACTGGGAGAAGTGTGTGGAGTCCCAAGAATATACAAATAGATCTCGTCGATAGATTAGAGAGATAGATAGATAGATAGACAGACGGACAGACAGACATAAAGATAGATAGATAAAAAGATAGATAGATAGATATATATATAAATAGATATATAGATAGATAGATAGATAGATAGATAGATAGATAGAGATAGATAGATGGATATATATATATATATATATATATATATATATAGATAGATAGATAGATAGATAGATAGATAGATAGATAGATAGATAGTAAAATAGATAGATAGATAGATAGATAGATAGATAGATAGATAGATAGATAGATAGATAGATAGATAGATAGATAGATAGATAGATAGATAGATAGATAGATAGATAGATAGATAGATAGATAGATAGATAGATAGATGCTGGTTGTTGCCTAACCATTCCCTACTGAATTCTCTGCTTGGAACTGTCATCCGGGGAGGTATAGAAATCCACAGCAAAAAGCAGCTTCTAATATCAAATCGAACTATTTATTTGCACAAAGATGGACAGTCCGATCGAGGTCCAGGAATCAAGCAAAGAAAACAGCAAATCAGACGACAAGGTAATGGAAATGGACACGCGCAGGAAATGATTAAAGAAAAACATAAATCTGCGACTGTCTCTTTTCCCGCGCGTATCCATTGACAACGTCAACAAGTTGTCCTCGCTCCCAAGTCTCGTTCTATCACGAGAACTCGATCGTTAATGAGATCTGGCTTCTGTGTTGTTGAATTCCAAGCAAGAAAGACTTTGTTTAGTTTCCCGATGTCTGCCCTTTTCACTTGACACTGTTTTAATTGCGTTTTGAGTAAGAGTCGTCTGTCGCCGCTAATGTTTTCTCATGCTCTGATACCCGCCAGAAAAGGAGTCTGATTTGAGAGGCTGTAAGTCGGGGGCTTAGCCCCTAGTGTTTGACACGAAGAGACACGAGGAAGTGGGGGCTGGAGAGGTTAGAGCAATGACAGAGAAGGGGGCCAAGAGATTCAGTTAAGAAAAAGCCCGAAGACAAGGAAATTAAAAACTCACAGGTGGACCAAACCTTTTGTTTAACATTAATAAGAAAACTAAGATAATGTCCACTGACATACAACACAAAGATGAAGATCTCGAGCAATGTATGTTCTCCCTGACACAGCTCTCAGCAGAACACCCAAGATTGGTCATACAGTGGATCCCACCCGACTGCAATATTGAAGGCAATGAAGCTGCAGACAAACTAGCAAAGAGTGGAGGAGCATCCCCACAAACAGACCTGAGTATCACATATAACGAGGTCGTGACCATAGTTAAAGCCAACTTCAGGGTAAAATGGGCTGATCAACACCCCGACTTCCAAAAAGTAGACAGCTACTATAACTTAACTAGAGAAGAGCAAGTCATCATCTTCAGACTGAGAACCGGTCATAACAGACTCAAGGGTCATCTTTACAACAAAATGAGGGCTGGGACAGTGTCCATATGGAGAGCATACCATGACAGTTGAACATATCCTACAAAGCTGCACGCTCGCGCAGGAAGAGAGAGAACAATACTGGCCTCGTGAGACAGATATCAGACAAAAGCTGGATGAAGATGAAACAGCCTTACAAACAACGGTGTCCTTTGTAAGAGAAACCGGGACCTTGATCTGAGGATGAACAAAGAAGAAGAAGAAGAAGAAGAGGTCCACTGACAAAACAGGACTGCAAGCCTATATTGTTATTAATAATGAATAAATCGAAAATGTCCCACATTTTGAATACCTTGGCTCTACGTTATCCAACCACGGGGACTGTAAAATAAATTAGAAGACGTTTGGCTATGGCGATGCAGACGCTAAACAACATGCACAATCTATGGCATAATACTAACAGGCAACTAAAACTGAAGATCCTGAGAACTGGCATATTCCCTGAAGCAATGGACTACGACACAAGTAGCAAGGAAGAAAATTGCAGCGTTCGAAACAAAATGTTACAGAAGAATCCTACAAAATCCTTGGATAAAGAAAGGGACAAATAAAACCATCCTAGAAGACCTGAATGTTGAAGAAAACTGGCTCATAAACAATGTTATGTTTTGGAAAACTGAATTTGATTGGTCACATCAAACGTCATGACGGACTGGAAAGAGTTTGATTCTGAATAGATGAATGGTTGAATGAATTGTCGGATGAATGGATGGATGGATGGATGGATGAATGAATGGATGGATGAATGGTCGAATGGATTGTCGGATGAATGGATGGATGGATGGATGTATGGATGGATGTATGGATGAATAAATGGATGGATGAATGGTTGAATGGATTGTCGGATGAATGGATGGATGGATGGATGTATGGATGGATGGATGGATGAATGAATGGATGGATGAATGGTTGAATGCATTGTCGGATGAATGGATGGATGGATGGATGGATGAATGTATGATGGATGGATGAATGAATGGATGGATGGATTTTGAATGGATTGTCGGATGGATGATGGATGGATGGATGAATGAATGGATGGATGGATGAATGGTTGAATGGATTGTCGGATGAATGGATGGATGGATGGATGGTTGAATGGACGATGTAATGGGTGAGTGGATGTATGAATTAATGAATGAAAAGTACGATAGATGTACATTTTTCTGATGGATGGATATGGATGCAAATATTATCGATAGTATTATCAGATGTGGACATATACTATCCTTAGACACCCCCTGACGAACCCCCCACCCCCACCCTCCCTCGCCCCGCCCTTTCCCATCCAAACTGCCAAATGCAAGTGTTTCCACCAAACCAAAACGTGGATTTATACAACCGAACCTCTATTATCCACTCGAGCATAGGTGTACATCAGTATACGCGGGTTGTCAAACGAACCTGTCTTGGCATTCGTTCCCCGACAGACGCCATGTTATTCCTCACAAACCTGTCTTCAGCGTTTACACACCTCCTAAGAAACCGGTGCCAAGAAATAATATACTGTTAGACGGAAGACCGTAGCGATGCGGTATTTTTAGTATGGGTTCTAGATTATATCAGCACCGAGTCCACTAATCTGCATACGTTTTGTCGAAATGACTATTCGAGGAAGTCAGTAAGTAGGTCACACAAATGGGAAAGCCGACATATGTAGTGGATACAGAACTCGAAGAGGTACAAATATAAAGATACCATTGCAAGAATCAGAAAAAGGTAATCATCCTTTTTAGGTATGTTTTGATAGATAGGTAGATATATATATAGAAAGATAGATAGATAGATAGATAGATAGATAGATAGATAGATAGATAGATAGATAGATAGATAGATATATAGATAGATAGATAGATAGATAGATAGATAGATAGATAGATAGATAGATAGATAGATAGATAGATAGATAGATAGGTAGATAGATAGATAGGTAGATAGATAGATAGATAGATAGATAGGTAGATAGATAGATAGATAGATAGATAGATAGATAGATAGATAGATAGATAGATAGATAGATAGATAGCTAGATAGATAGATAGATAGATATATAGATAGATAGATAGATAGATAGATAGATAGATAGATAGATAGATAGATAGATAGATAGATAGATAGATAGATAGATAGATAGATAGATAGATAGATGTTATTAACAGAACAGAAGTTAGGTGTCCATTCGTATGAGAGTAAACTTGTAGTCGGTTAGCACTTTGCACAAAATTCAGATTAATGCGTACACTGGTCCTGTCAATATTCATCTATGCTTGTGAGGCATGGACAGTTACAGCTGACCTTACGCGAAGGATACATGCCTTGGAGATGAGATGTTTCCGAAGACTTCTAGACGTCACATACAAAGATAGAGTTACAAATGAGGAAATACGAGATATAATTACAACAGCTAAAGGGTCTTTTGAAGACTTCTTGGCAACTGTCAGAAAAAGGAAACTCGCTTGGTACGGTCACATATCGAGATCAAATGGTCTTGGAAATACGATCCTGCACGGAAAGGTGTAAGGCAGACGACGAAGAGGCTGTCCCAGAACGAGGCGGAGGACAACATAAATAAATGGACCAATCTCCGACCAGAAGAGGCACAGGCAGCGGCCGCTGACAGAAGGGTACCGTAGGGTTGTGATGATGTTTTCATGTGTGCCCCAACGACCTCACTGGTTACTGGATGATCTGACCTGACCTGAAACTTGTAGTGGTAGGTTCAGTGTCAGTGGTTTTACATAGTGAGGTTGCTAGGCCAGACTAGTGTTAAGGTCAGATGAAGCATATTGACCAAGACCCCCACCTCACATTATATTCAGGGGATACAAACTAACCAAGACCCCACCGCACATTATATTCAGGTGAGACATACTAACCACGATCACACCTCACATCATATTCAGGTGATACATGCTAACCAAGATCACACCTCACGTCAGATTCTGGTGAGACATACTAACCAAGATCACACCTCACATCATATTCAGGTGATACATGCTAACCAAGATCACACCTCACGTCAGATTCAGGTGATACATACTAACCAAGACCCCACCTCACATTATATTCAGGTGAGACATACTGACCAAGACCTTACTTCACGTCAGATTCAGGTGAGACACACTGACCAAGACCCCACCTCACATCATATTCAGGTGAGACATACTGACAACGACCCCAAATTTGAATCAGCAAACCCAATATATTAGTGAATGTATAAATATAACTACCCATAATTTGGTGTGACAAATTGACTATTATTATTAGGCATTTTTAGGCTTGTACTGTCTGGATTTAGGCCATACTCTAGTGACGTATACACAGTACACACATTTCCGGTGTTTACAAACATGGTAGCGCTCAAATGAGAACACGATTTACGTAGCCGGAAGTGTTTGTGAATATTCAGGAAATGGCCGTTTTAAAAGGTTAATAAATTGGATTTAGATGGTGATTATTCTGAAATGGACAAGTGATTATTTGAATGACAACGTGTGATTAAGATTATCATTGATTTAATCAATGATAGATATGATGGTCAATCAGGACTTAACGTATCCAATACTTTTGATCCAGGATGCTCTTCAATAAATATAATCCACAAGTTACGGACAGAACAAGTTTGGAGATGATCAGTTTAGTCAATTTTTTGGTTTTTCTTTTGCGTTCGCCTTATTTTTCTAATCCCCAAAGGCGGTGTGCGTTGCACTGTGTTTTTCTTTTGCGCCTGTCGGCCCAGTGCATCCGACTTCAGCATGCATTTTACGAAAGGGTCTGCTTCCTCTTGCATTGTCTAAGGGTTTGCTTCCCCGGAGTAACGGTTGGTGCTGTGATGGGGATCGAACCCAGTACCTTCGGATTGTGAGCCGTGCCACTTAACCACTAGCCCACGCCGTCCTCTCAGTTAGGTGTTCATTTGCATTTACCTCGAGGTAACTGAGTCCCTTTTAATATGTTTCTATATAACGTCACATCTCCTTCTGTCTCTTTCATTTATCCCCGTCCATTCTCACATCAAATGTGTAACAGTTCCCGCCGGAGCAAGGGGAGTTTAGGATGCCTGAACATGTTAAAGCTTAAAGCTACCTGAATGCATGTCAAGGTCACTCACCGTCTCAGCAAAGGAGAACAGAGTTGAGTTAAGGAATGTGGACAGGTAGAAACTGACCACTGGCCTTCCGATTTTGGTAGGGGGAGATTGATTGACAGACGAAATTGGCAGCGGGGCTTGCTGTGAGAGATGGAGTGACAGGTGTGCAAAGTGTTTCGTTCCAATTGGGATTGAAGATGACCATACCTGAGATTGATTGGTCAAGCTCTGGCCTTGCTTGAGGATATATAACTCGAGACAAAGTTTAGATCGGGAGGCTGGAGGAGAGATGGAGAGTGAGGGAGAGAGAGAGAGGCTGTATGGAGGAGAGTGAGAGAGAGAGAGAGACTGAACGTGGATAGTATGTTTAACTCACCGACTTTAGATAGAGGAGCGATTGATAGACGGTTGGACGAATGTTTAGTGATAGAACAGGATCGCTCAAATAGGTGTGTGAGTTTTGCATTAATTGATAATCTGAAAGTGTGTTTGTAAGCAAGGACACATTGTGAACGAGTTATGTCGAGATCGCCCGCCTGAGGGGATTTCAGTGAGGAAGAGTATTTGATAAGGTGTGTTGAGGAAGCAGTTAAGGCGATGTGTGTGTGATGTAATTGCAAGGCAATAGAACTGGGTTTTTAGATAGTTGTGAATTCCATCAATAGCTAATGCTTACAATTCCCGTTTTAGTAGAATGTTTAGTTAAGATATGTATTATATTGTGTTTGTAATTTCTCTACTCATTCTATGATATGAGTATGATATAATAAATATGCCACCTGCTGTTTGATATGTCATTTATGGAGTATGGTCATGATGATGTGGATGAGTGTGAGAATGTTCTAAGTTAGATCACGGCCAAGGCAAACAGTGGGATCTGCTACAAATGTGACCATGACTCATTTTCGAACGTGAATAAGTTCCATATTTCTAACTTGAGCATGGAGTCACCCCAACTTATTCATTTAAACCCCGGCCCACATTGTGTCTATTCCATGTATTCCAGATTTCATATAAATAAACACACGAGCCCCAGAAGTGGGCCCTAATATGTCCTGATGCATAACACAACTCTGATCAATTTATGGAACATGTGTGTTCTGAGTGCTTTCCCCTATGTGCATGTCAAGTATGAGAGAAATGGCGCTAGACTTTGCGTAAATTTGTCAAGATTTCAGCACAGAAATGAGAAAGATGGAAGAATGTCAACGTTTTATTGTTGTACGATCTACTCGCTTGTTGGTGTTGTATTGGGTTGATTTGTTGATATTAATATTCGTGTCTTTAGAGATTGAGTTGTTGAAGAAATTCCAAGCACGCTTCTGAGTATCAGATCCCACAGTTTGATAATTAGTTTCATTTTCATTATCCACGTCTCCCTCTTTCTCTCCCTCTTTCTCTGCCTCTTTCTCTCATAGCACTATTCTGTTCTCTCTTTTTTTTTCTATATTAGCCAGATTATCCAGATATCTATATATATCTCTCTTTCTCTCATTTTCGAAATGTTCTATTCTCTCCCTCGTTCATCCAAGGCCGCATTATCCCGTTCTCGCCCTCTTTCTCCCATGAACACACTATCCGTCTCTCTCTCCCTCTTTCTCTCATGGCCACACTATCCGTCTCTCTCTCCCACTTTCTCTCATGGCCACACTATCCGTCTCTCTCTCCCACTTTCTCTCATGGCCACACTATCCGTCTCTCTCTCCCACTTTCTCTCATGGCCACTCTATCCGTCTCTCTCTCCCACTTTCTCTCATGGCCAAACTATCCGTCTCTTTCTCTCCCTCTTTCTCTCATGGCCAAACTATCTTTTTCTCTCTCGCTCTTTCTCTCATGGTTATACTATCCGTGTCTCTCTCCCTCTTTCTCTCATGGCCACACTAACATTCTCTCTCTCTCCCTCTTTCTCTCATGGCCACACAATCCGTCTCTCTCTCCCACTTTCTCTCATGGCCACACTATCCGTCTCTCTCTCCCACTTTCTCTCATGGCCACTCTATCCGTCTCTCTCTCCCACTTTCTCTCATGGCCACACTAACATTCTCTCTCTCTCTCTTTCTTTCTCTCATGGCCACACTACCCCTCTCTCTCTCTCTTTCTTTCTCTCATGGCCACACTAACATTCTCTCTCTCTCCCACTTTCTCTCATGGCCACACTATCCGTCTCTCTCTCCCTCTTTCTCTCATGGCCACACTATCCGTCTCTCTTTCCCACTTTCTCTCATGGCCACACTATCCGTCTCTCTCTCCCTCTTTCTATCATGGCCACACTATCCGTCTCTCTTTCTTTCTTTCTCTCTTGGCCACACTACCCCTCTCTCTCTCCCTCTTTCTCTCATGGCCACACTATCCGTCTCTCTTTCTTTCTTTCTCTCATGGCCACACTACCCCTCTCTCTCCCCCTCTTTCTCTCATGACTACACTATCCGCCTTTCTCTCCCTCTTTCTCTCATGACTACACTATCCGCCTTTCTCTCCCTCTTTCTCTCATGACTACACTATCCGTCTTTTTCTCTCTCTCTCTCTCTCTCATTCCCACGCTATCCATCTCCCTCTCCCACTTTCTCTCATTGCTACACTATCCGGCTATCTCTCTTTCTCTCACGGCCACACTATCCCTTTCTCTCCCTCCTTCTCTCATGGCCATACTATCCGTCTCTCTCTCCCTCCTTCTCTCATGGCCATACTATCCGTCTCTCTCTCCCTCTCTCTCTCATGACCATACTATCCGTCTCTCTCTCCCTCTCTCTCTCATGACCATACTATCCGTCTCTCTCTCCCTCTCTCTCTCATGACCATACTATCCGTCTCTCTCTCCCTCTCTCTCTCATGACCATACTATCCGTCTCTCTCTCCCTCTCTCTCTCATGACCATACTATCCGTCTCTCTCTCCCTCTCTCTCTCATGACCATACTATCCGTCTCTCTCTCTCCCTCTCTCTCTCATGACCATACTATCCGTCTCTATCTCTCCCTCTCTCTCTCATGACCATACTATCCGTCTCTATCTCTCCCTCTCTCTCTCATGACCATACTATCCGTCTCTATCTCTCCCTCTCTCTCTCATGACCATACTATCCGTCTCTATCTCTCCCTCTCTCTCTCATGACCATACTATCCGTCTCTCTCTCCCTCTCTCTCTCATGACCATACTATCCGTCTCTCTCTCCCTCTCTCTCTCATGACCATACTATCCGTCTCTCTCTCCCTCTCTCTCTCATGACCATACTATCCGTCTCTCTCTCCCTCTCTCTCTCATGACCATACTATCCGTCTCTCTCTCCCTCTCTCTCTCATGACCATACTATCCGTCTCTCTCTCCCTCTCTCTCTCATGACCATACTATCCGTCTCTCTCTCCCTCTCTCTCTCATGACCATACTATCCGTCTCTCTCTCTCCCTCTCTCTCTCATGACCATACTATCCGTCTCTATCTCTCCCTCTCTCTCTCATGACCATACTATCCGTCTCTATCTCTCCCTCTCTCTCTCATGACCATACTATCCGTCTCTATCTCTCCCTCTCTCTCTCATGACCATACTATCCGTCTCTATCTCTCCCTCTCTCTCTCATGACCATACTATCCGTCTCTCTCTCCCTCTCTCTCTCATGACCACACTATCCGTCTCTCTCTCCCTGATTCTCTCATGATCACAATATCCTATCTCATTTCTCTTTCATGACCTGCAAGGAGTGATATGACGATATCTCAGAGAAGTGCCCTATTTTCGCCTTCACATTTTGACATCCCCCATTTACGTATTCTTCCCTTCTTCTGTGATTCGCTAGTCCATTGTTGTTGTTGCACCCTGTCGGGTTGAAGACATTTTGGTCGTAACGTAAGTTTGATTTGAGCCCACGTCTCAGTGCTGTGTCTGACCATCATCATCATGTAGCATGTCCTTTGCAGAACGTCGCTCTCATGACAGCCTGTCTATAGCAAACTCTATCTTTCGCCAGTCTCCCGGCCTGCACCAAGGTCGAATCCAACGTCTCCTTGATGTCCTGAATCCATCATCTTCTCGATCGGCCCCTGCCTCTCTTCCCAGTGACCATGTCTTCTATAACCACTATCCCCAGTCCGTTTTGTCGTCTGTCGTGTCAAAACAACCTCAGTTTCCAGATCATTCCATCATTTATGAGGCAATTCTCTTCTACACTCAGGTCTTACCGGATGGATTTCTTTCTTTCTCTGTCCGCGGGATTTTCAGGACTCTTCTGTAGCACTTTGTCTCAAAAGCACACATCTTCGCTCTTATTGCTTTTACAATCGTCCATGTTTCACATCCATAGGTTGCCACATGAAAAATTCATGTTTTTAGGATCTTAAGTTTTAGTTCTATGTTTGTATAAAAACCATAGGTTCTGCATACTTGTTATCTTCTGCATATCCATGGTCAGTCGTCTTGTTACTTCTTTTGTACAGTCTCCATTTTTGTTCAGTATTGATCACAGATATTCAAAATGTGCAAAATTTCCAATCTCTTCGCCAGCTGTCCCGATTGTAGGTTCGAGTTTTGTCTTGTCTGCTGTCAGTATCTCATGTCTGATCATAACAATTTATATTCTCTGATGAGAAGATAGAACATTCTCTGAGAGCCTGAGAATTAGACGAGAAGTCTGGTGGGTAGACAATACAGGTCGGACGTTTTCTACACTCAAAGTTAGAACATAACGCAAGGAATAAGTCGGACGTTTTCTCTGGCAGATCTCTACACTCAAAGTTAGAACATAACGCAAGGAATAAGTCGGACGTTTTCTCTGGCAGATCTCTACACTCAAAGTTAGAACATAACGGAAGGAATAGGTAGGACGTTTTCTCTGGCAGATCTCTACACTCAAAGGTAGAACATAACGGAAGAAAAAGTCGGACGTTTTCTCTGGCAGATCTCTACACTCAAAGGTAGAACATAACGCAAGGAAGAAGTCGGACGTTTTCTCTGGCAAATCTCTACACCCAAAGTTAGAACATAACGGAAGGAATAGGTCGGACGTTTTCTTTGGCAGATCTCTACACTCAAAGGTAGAACGAACGCAAGGAATAAGTCGGACGTTTTCTCTGGCAAATCTCTACACTCAAAGGTAGAACATAAGGGAAGGTACAGTCGGACGTTTTCTCTGGCAGATCTCTACACTCAAAGGTAGAACATAACGGAAGGAACAGTCGAACGTTTTCTCTGGCAGATCTCTACACTCAAAGGTAGAACATAACGGAAGGTACAGTCGGACGTTTTCTCTGGCAGATCTCTACACTCAAAGGTAGAACATAACGGAAGGAACAGTCGGACGTTTTCTCTGGCAGATCTCTACACTCAAAGGTAGAACATAACGGAAGGAACAGTCGGACGTTTTCTCTGGCAGATCTCTACACTCAAAGGTAGAACATAACGGACGGTACAGTCGAACGTTTTCTCTGGCAGATCTCTACACTCAAAGGTAGAACATAACGGAAGGAACAGGTCGGACGTTTGCTCTGGCAAAAGAAGAGGAGCAAAGAGAACAAATAGACTGACATATCTTAGTCCTACTCTTAGTAGACCTGTCCTTCTACAGGGGTGAATGTTCCTTTACAGGGGTGAATGTTCCTTCTACAGGGGTGAATGTTCCTTCTACAGGGGTGAATGTTCCTTCTACAGGGGTGAATGTTCCTTCTTCACGGGTGAGTGTTCCTTCTACAGGGGTGAATGTTCCGTCTACAGGGGTGAATGTTCCTTCTACAGGGGTGAATGTTCTTTCTACAGGGGTGAATGTTCCTTCTACAGGGGTGAATGTTCCTTCTACAGGGGTGAATGTTCCTTCTACAGGGGTAAATGTTCCTTCTACAGGGGTGAATGTTCCGTCTACAGGGGTGAATGTTCTTTCTACAGGGGTGAATGTTCCTTCTACAGGGGTGAATGTTCCGTCTACAGGGGTGAATGTTCTTTCTACAGGGGTGAATGTTCCTTCTACAGGGGTGAATGTTCCGTCTACAGGGGTGAATGTTCTTTCTACAGGGGTGAATGTTCCTTCTACAGGGGTGAATGTTCCGTCTACAGGGGTGAATGTTCTTTCTACAGGGGTGAATGTTCCTTCTACAGGGGTGAATGTTCCTTCTACAGGGGTGAATGTTCCGTCTACAGGGGTGAATGTTCTTTCTACAGGGGTGAATGTTCCTGTGCATGTCCCAGCTCTGGTATGAGCATGATGTAGCCGGGAGAAGGATGTCCTGCTTAGCGTACTAGGCTCGAGCAGCATATTACTTTGCTGTGTTGGGTAAAGTGCCACGGAGGGTGGTTAACCAACGTGCGAGTCTTAACAGACTCAAACCCTAGATGAAAGTAGACCCGCAGCCTATTAGGCGCCATCTATGCTGCTCTTAACAAACCACCTGCCAGAGTTATGCCGTGTCACACAGTTAGTCGCCTATTACGACATTCTCTCTGTGTGGCAGTAGTGCTATTCTTGTCCTTGTCCTACACAAAGACGCCTGACCACTCAGGACTGACACTTATTCACATAAAATCTATCCTGATCTATTTTCTGAACGCTGGAGTGGCTTAGTGATAGACTACTGTCTTCTCACAGCAAAGGTACAGGTTCGATGTCCCTTGTCGAGACTGTCCAGTCAATCCAAAAGTAAATGGATACCTGGCTTACTGCCAGGGAATGAAAGCCTAATAAAACGCGGAAACCTGCTGAAGACGGATGTGTTTGACCGAAAGGTGCAAATATCGCAGTCAAGCTGTGAATTAGCGACATAACGTATTCCATTCTCTGGACTACATCCTGCTGCTTGCAACGCCATGTTTAGGGTTTGGTAGCGGGGGTGAGGTAACGAACGAAGAAAGACGAAGAAGAATGGAATCCGTGGCGTGCTGACGGTTAGAAGAAAAGATGATAACAGAGCGTACAAGTATGGACCTGTTACCACCACAAAGTCTTCATCAAGGAAAGAGAAAAACACAAATGTAAAACAATTGACGATTCGATTGTCATATCATCTGTGTTCTAACTTGTCCCTGAAGAGGACCTTGCATGTGTAACGTTGACGCGCTATACTATGGCGCGTAATGCTACATTCCTGACATAAATGTCCGGTGTTCAAGTCAAACCGGGACTTTTTTTAATAAGAATTTTTTTTTTCAAGAAGTCAAATTGCCATTTATTTTGTAAATAATCTCCTGCAACGTTCATGAACTTATCCCAGCGTTTAAGTAATGCTTGAAAAGCTTCAGCGTAGACAGATTTTTCATCATGTCTGAACCAATCCAGGACAACCTGTTTCAATTCGTCATCAGGGTTGAAATGCTGACCTCCCACACATTCTTTTAAGCGTCAAAACAGGTGAAAATCGCTTGGAGCGAGATTTTGGCTGTAACGGGGATGTGGCAATACCTCCCAGCCGAGTTGCTGCAGATGGAACATAGTGTTGTAAGCCGTTTGAAGTCGAGAGTTATTTTACAGGAGCAAGATTCTCTTTGTGATCAAACCCCAACGTGCACTAACCTTCCAAAATTGCAAATGTTCATGAATGATAGTGTTCACGTACCCAGAAAAAGAATTGCCTCTTCTGCAATTTCGCGTCAGGTTATGCGTCGATTTTCCAGGATAAGGCGTTCTACAATCTGGATATTCACAGGAATGACCGTGGTGGGTTGAGAGCCACCACGGCCGGGATCATCACTCACGGATGTACGGCCTTCTCTAAAACGTTTACACCATTCAAGTGTCTTACTGTAGCTGAGGGTGTCATCATACTGTAATCACAGTCATCTGTAAACGTCCGCAGGTTTCACGACTCATTTCACAAGAAACTTCATCACAACACGCTGTCTCATGCAAGCACTATTAGTGTTGTCCGCCATTTCTATTTAACTGTCACGGGACTGGCCTATAGCAAGTGGAGCCCCTATCAGTAATATGACACAATTGCCCCTATCTAATGATATCAGTTCCACCACGCTATGACCTATTCAGGTAAAACTTGAACAAAAAATTACGTTTTAATGTGAACACTCCTCGCACTATAGGACGACCTTAATCTTTGCTTCGTTATCTGATTTTGCCTCGCACTTATACTGCCGACCCGGATCATATTCTCGCGTGGGATCCATGATCGCGAGACTGTAACGCTAACCCTAAGAGTTTGAGCTTAGTGCGACTCGTGAAAACATTCACTGGATTAGCAGACATCCAGTGGATCAATCATGGATCGTTGACTAGAGATCTTGTCAGAAAACCGATGCGAACATGTACTGCTAATGTTAAGATGGTTTAGCACAAGTTAATGGCGCAGGGTATAAGGTAATAGAGACATCGTTACAAGGTTTTTAGCTGTGGCTAAACTGGGAGGTTCCATTCTCATACTGGATATATGGCGTCAAGGACGCGATTTCTTTGGTGACTCAAGTCTGGAGAATTTACCGTGCGTCCTGGAGATTAAAGGTCACATTTTTTCTAGGCTAATGCTAATTACTTACTTACTTACTTAGTCGCTCCTCTTCTACCGTGAGGTGTAGAGGTCAATGCTAGTTACAGAGGGATATTATCGTCTTCTCCTTCATCTTCGTCTTCTTTTTCTTCTTCTTCTTCTTATTATTATGCCGCTCCTCCACCTCCATCTTGTATTCCTCATCCTCATATTCTTCTCCTCCTTCTTCTTCTTCTTCTTCTTCTTCTCCTTCTTCTTCTTCTTCTTCTTCTTCTTCTTGTACTTATTTTTTTCCCCAGCCCCCTGCATCTCGTAGCCACCCCCTAGTCGTCTTGTCCTTGACTTGCCACTGGGGTTGGGCGGCTCGAGACGAGAGAGTGAAGATAAAAAGTAGCGCAGTTAATCCTTACTACAAAATAGCGCTAACAAAATTATGCCATCATCGTCTGCAATGGTCGGCGGCCTTTGCCTTTTTTTTTCTTCTTATTCTTTCCCTTCTTCTTATGCTGCTGCTCCTCCTCTTCTTCTTCTTCAATCTTTTCACCATCTCCTCCTCCTTCTCATCCTCTTGTTGTTCTTCCTCATCTCCTCCTCCTTCTCATCCTCTTGTTGTTCTTCCTCATCTCCTCCACCTTCTCATCCTCTTGTTGTTCTTCCTCATCTCCTCCTCCTTCTCATCCTCTTGTTGTTCTTCCTCATCTCCTCCTCCTTCTCATCCTCTTGTTGTTCTTCCTCATCTCCTCCTCCTTCTCATCCTCTTGTTGTTCTTCCTCATCTCCTCCTCCTCCTTCTCATCCTCTTGTTCTTCCTCATCTCCCCCCCCTTCTCATCCTCTTGTTGTTCTTCCTCATCTCCTCCTCCTCCTTCTCATCCTCTTGTTCTTCCTCATCTCCTCCCCTTCTCATCCTCTTGTTGTTCTTCCTCATCTCCTCCTCCTTCTCATCCTCTTGTTGTTCTTCCTCATCTCCTCCTCCTTCTCATCCTCTTGTTGTTCTTCCTCATCTCCTCCTCCTCCTTCTCATCCTCTTGTTCTTCCTCATCTCCTCCCCTTCTCATCCTCTTGTTGTTCTTCCTCATCTCCTCCTCCTTCTCATCCTCTTGTTCTTCCTCATCTCCTCCTCCTTCTCATCCTCTTGTTCTTCCTCATCTCCTCCTCCTTCTCATCCTCTTGTTCTTCCTCATCTCCTCCTCCTTCTCATCCTCTTGTTCTTCCTCATCTCCTCCTCCTTCTCATCCTCTTGTTCTTCCTCATCTCCTCCTCCTTCTCATCCTCTTGTTCTTCCTCATCTCCTCCTCCTTCTCATCCTCTTGTTCTTCCTCATCTCCTCCTCCTTCTCATCCTCTTGTTCTTCCTCATCTCCTCCTCCTTCTCATCCTCTTGTTCTTCCTCATCTCCTCCTCCTTCTCATCCTCTTGTTCTTCCTCATCTCCTCCTCTTTCTCCTTCTTCTCCTTCTCTAATTTTCGAATCTCTACACCTTCAAGACGCAGGCAGCAGCGCATAAGCTGCAGCAGTCAGCGACCCAAAGCTGACTGTTAGCACCAAGACCAACAGCCCATAGCTAACTACTAGAGTCAGGACCAGCGACCCATAGCTGACTGCTAGAGTCAGGACCAGCGACCCATAGCTGACTGTTAGCACCAAGACCAACGACCCATAGCTAACTACTAGAGTCAGGACCAGCGACCCATAGCTGACTGCTAGAGTCAGGACCAGCGACCCATAGCTGACTACTAGAGTCAGGACCAGCGACCCATAGCTGACTGCTAGCGTCAGGACCAGCGACCCATAGCTGACTGTTAGCACCAAGACCAACGACCCATAGCTAACTGCTAGAGTCAGGACCAGCGACCCATAGCTGACTGCTAGTGTCAGGGCCAGCGACCCATAGCTGACTATTAGCACAAAGACCAACGACCCATAGCTGACTGTTAGCGTCAGGACCAGCAACCCATAGCTGACTCCTAATGTAAGGGCCAACGACCCATAGCTGACTGCTAGCGTCAGGGCCAACGACCCATAGCTGACTGCTAGCGTCAGGGCCAGCGACCCATAGCTGACTCCTAGTGTCAGGGCCAGCGAATCAGAGCTGACAAGACCCTTCTACCCCTCCACGTAGTGACCCCGAATAACAAACTGGAACAGAGCAGACTGCCTAAGTTGAAGGAATTGAAGAGGGAAGGCTAACTCGGCACTTAAGAAACATTCCTGTTGAATTCTGATGTGCCGGACCGATAGATGTAAATATCGCAGTCAAGCTGTAAACTACAACACTACGCATTTCGTTCTCCGTACAACATCCTGGTACTTGCAAATCGATTTTCAGGACTTGGTAGCGGGAGATTGAGAGCGAAGAAGAAGAAGAAAAATAAGAAGCCTGCAGTGTCCAGTTCTCAGGCGAAATAAGGCAGTTTGTTGTTTTCTTTTGAGTTGGTGAATTGGGTTTGATTTCCTGCTTATGTTTCTGTCTTCTCTCCAATGGTGTATATGCTAATTTCTGATGATGTTCTTCATCTCTGTATGGTACTAAAGCAGCAAAGATGGCGCCGAAACCGACTGCGGGTCTACATTGCTCTGCAGTTTTATTACATTAAAGATGCCGCCAGACCACGGATTTGCTTGGAATTCACACTAATCGGCGACTTACACTTATATTCGCGGAAACGTGTTGCTGTTTTTTATTTGGATTGGTTAATTCGTTCATATTTGTGATTTATTCCGTCGCATGATCCTGGTATCGACAACGGCTATATAAATTTCACTACGCTTTAACATGTGTCATATTTCACGGTCTAGTTCACACGGCTGAACTTCACGAGATTGGCGCACTTCGCCCTAGCTGCAGACAGTGTTTTGTGAAACTTAGACACCACTTTAATGGACTAGAGCACAGCCGGGGAAGAGATGTCCAACTCACTCACACACAGAGTGATGCCCCTACAAGCTCTTGTGGTTATGGGAAAGGCACGACAGACAACGTTAGATGTCATCTCTCTCCCCCCCCCCCCCAACCCCTTCCACTGCTTTTCAAAATATCTGTTTACGGGAACAGCTTAGGGAGTAAACCCTGAGGAAAAATCTGCATCTTATGCTATCTCCAGTCGTCTCAATAAATATCTTTCTACTGGTCAAGGATAGCTCAGGACCAGACAGTGAGGTTGACAAAATGGGCAGTTTGTTTCTCACAGTAATCCAAGTATTAGCGCAAGTCACCCATTTTAGCGGACACAGCAAGAGAAAAGACTGTCCACACGGCTGAACAAAGAGAGTGGGCTTCGTCACATGTGACGAACAAACAATATATAATGTATTAGACGATTACATTGTGCTAGAGAAAGTTAAAACCTGGCGCAGTCAAGTATCTAAGACTTCCTGTCGACAGTCGTGTTGTCAATGTGATACCACTACCTGCGTCTTCGCTATCAAAACGGTCATTACGAGTTTGCACCAGCAGTTTGACCTCGGGGAATTAATGCCGCTAGACATAGTGATTTTTGGTGACTCCAAGTCGGTTACTGGAGACACTGAAGCGCACCCCGAACATGAGACGGGAGGTTTTTGGTGGGACGGGGCGATCATAACATAATCATAGCCCACACGAATAACATTGGCCTGAATGGATCCCTGGATATAACGGGATATAAGATTTGAGATGGCTGATAAACTGATGAAAACAGGAGCATCCAAACATCAAAAGGATAGACCGTTCAGTTACTACACAGTTAAAAGAATCGTTAATGATTATATCTGGAAGATATGGGTGAGCAAGTGGGTGACGGGAACAATAGGTGGGTGACTGGAACAACAGGTGGGTGACGGGAACAACAGGTGGGTGACGGAAACAACAGGTGGGCTACGGGAACAACAGGTGGGCTGCTGGAACAACAGGTGGGCTACGGGAACAACAGGTGGGCAACTGGAACAATAGGTGGGATACTGGAACAACAAGTGGGCGACGGGAAATACAGGTGGGCTACGGGAGCAACAGGTGGGCTACGGGAACAACAGATGGGCTACTGGAACAACAGGTGGGCTACGGGAACAACAGGTGGGCTACTGGAACAACAGGTGGGCTACTGGAACAACAGGTGGGCGACGGGAAATACAGGTGGGCGACGGGAGCAACAGGTGGGCTACGGGAACAACAGGTGGGCTACTGGGACAACAGGTGGGCGACGGGAACAACAGGTGGGCGACGGGAACAATAGGTGGGCGACGGGAACAATAGGTGGGCGACGGGAACAACAGGTGGGCGACGGGAACAACAGGTGGGCGACGGGAACAACAGGTGGGTGACGGGAAAGACAGGTGGGTGACGGGAACAACAGGTGGGCGACAGCAACAACAGGTGGGCGACGGGAACAACAGGTGGGCGACGGGAACAACAGGTGGGTGATGGGAACAACAGGTGGGTGACGGGAACAACAGGTGGGTGACGGGAACAACAGGTGGGTGATGGGAACAACAGGTGGGTGACGGGAACAACAGGTCGCAGTGTATTTATCGAAATGTCACAGCCAAAAAGTAACGATGACATAAATAAACTACATAGAAGAGATCAAAGTCTCATCTTTCAGTTCCGAACAGGACATACCAGAGTCAATAGCCACTTCAACCACATCAATCCCCAGCACCTGCCCTTGTGCAGACATTGCTCTCATCCTGATGAAACAGTTCGACATCTACTCATTGAGTGCAAGTCGCTTGCGGACATGAGGAAAAGATTCTCACAAGCACTGCCAACAATTACCACCACACTGTACGGAGCAGGGACACAACTGAAGAAGACCTGTATCTATATAAGAATGGCGTTGGGTACTTGCGACTTAATTCACCCCAAACAAACATTTTTTTCCCCACAGATTTGTAGTAATAACATCACAGAAAAGATCACTTTTTAACTGTTTGGGTTGTCAACAATTTTGCTAATCCAGACGGTAATTGATGCATACGCTTATTCCTGCCGTCTTAGCAAAATATTTCTTGAATCTGTCAAGGTTGGTCCATGGTAAAGAGAGTAGCATCCAGTTTCTTGAATCTGTCAAGATTGGTCCATGGTAAAGAGAGTAGCATCCAGTTTCTTGAATCTGTCAAGATTGGTCCATGGTAAAGAGAGTAGCATCCAGTTTCTACAGCAGCATTGTCCATGATGTCAGACGGTGCCATAACAACCATTTTATCTAACCCTAACCTTAACCCGAACCCTGAACCTAACCCTAACCTTAACCCGAACCCTAACTCTGCCTGAACATACACCCGAACCCTAACTCTAAACCTAAACCTAATGATAAACTCTAACCCTAACTCTAACCCTGAACCTAACCCAAACCCTAACCGTAAACCTAACCCTAACCCTAACCCTAACCCTAACCCTAACCCTTCACAAAACTAAATATAACCATCCTTTCTGCACAGCTATCCATATATCCGTAGTGACTTATTTATGTAAAATAAAATTATACGACCTGTCCTCCCCTTAACCCTAAATTAAATGTCCCGCTACCAACGAATGGAATCCACGGTGCTCCATTTGGAGTGAATTAAGACGCAAATACCCAGCATTCGGCAGCCAAGAGCAGGCTACTAAGTAGCTGTGGAATATCATCATCATCATCAACAACAACTTTCTATATAACCAGTAACAACCCCCCCCCCCCCCCCCGCCCCCCACCCCACTTTCCTCCTCTAATTTCTAAAAAAAAAAGGGAAAATCATAACATTTGGCTTCTTCTTTAATAACTGGCATTCAAATTCCAAGCGACATAACTATTCCAGGAATGAAGAATTCCGGTTTCTAATGCATCCTGCGCGCACTTAAACATGTGATTGCTAATACACGTGGGAAGGTTCAAGTTTTGAACAGACTTGTATGCTTGTTTGATAGCGAAGCCAAACAAAGGTTACAGTGTGAGATTAGCAAATGGACGGGATTCGATGCCATGGATCGAGTAGAAAGCGTGTGTGCATATCGTGAGGACCAATTCATTGTGAATGCGTTTGAGAAATGTGTGACTTTTTTTACGGTTATGAATGTTTAAATTGTACAAAAATGAATGTTTGCTAACACATGACATTTTAACGCAAAACAGGATCATTGTACAACATTGGTGATATGATGTCGGATATTGGAATCCGGGTTTTAAATCAGGCAAGTGGAGATCTATGGGTTAAAATAGATCATACAGGTAAGGTGAGTGAGCAAGTCCAGGTTATAATGGATCATACAGGTAAGGTGAGTGAGCAAGTCCAGGTAGCAGTGAAAAAGGCAAATGCAATATTAGGTATGATAGAAGAAATATTAAACATAAGAGCAAGGAAATGATAGTCAAACTGTATAAAGCATTAGTTAGACCTAGATTGGAGTACTGTGTACAGGTGTGGAGTACTGTGTACAGGTGTGGAGTACTTATCTGCCTCATATTCTTCTTCATTCGTTCTCGAACTCCATCTGCCAAACCCCGAGCAGGACTTTGCAAGTAGCAGGATGTTGTACGGAAACGGAATGCGTTGTGTCGCTAGTTTACAGCTTGACGGCGATATTTGCGCCTTTTCTTCCGATACACCAGACTTCAGCAGGCACTTGCGAGTACCAGCTTGCCTTGCTTTTTCGATCCCTTCTCCTTAGCCAGTCTGCCCTGTTGCATCCTGTTATCCGGGATCACCGAGTGGAGGCGTAGAAGGGTCTTGGCAACTCTGGATCACTGGCCCTGACACTAGCAGCCAGCTATGGGTAGCTGGCCGTTACGCTAGCAGTCAGCTATGGGTCGTTGGATCTGACGCTAGCAGTCAGCTCTGGGTAGCTGATCCTGACGCTAGCAGTCAGCTATGGGTCGCTGATCCTGACGCTAGCAGTCAGATCTGGGTCGCTGATCCTGACGCTAACAGTCAGCTATGAGTCGCTGGTTTTTGACGCTAGCAGCAAGCTATGAGTCGCTGGTCCTGACGCTAGCAGTCAGCTATGGGTCGCTGGTCCTGACGCGTGCAGCCAGATATGGGTCGCTGGTCCTGACGCTAACAGTCAGCTATGAGTCGCTGGTTTTGACACTAGCAGCAAGCTATGGGTCGCTGGTCCTGACGCTAGCAGTCAGCTGTTTGTCGTTGGTCCTGATGCGTGCAGTCAGCTATGAGTCGCTGGTCCTGACGCTAGCAGTCAGCTAGGGATCGATGGTCCTGACGCTAGCAGTCAGCTATGAGTCGCTGGTTCTGACGCTAGCAGCAAGCTATGGATCGCTGGTCCTGACGCTAGCAGTCAGCTATGAGTCGCTGGTCCTGACGCTAGCAGTCAGCTATATGTCGCTGGTTCTGACGCTTGCAGTAAGCTATGAGTCCCTGTTCGCTGCAGCTCATGCACTGCTTGACCTCTTTATGTCGTAGAAAGGATTTACACATGCTGGAAAGGATACAAAAAAGAGCAACAAAACGAATAGTGGAATTTCGGAATTACAGTTATGAGGAAAGACTCAGAAAACCCAGTCTACTTCTTCTTCTTCTACCTGGGTGTAGCCAGGTATGGTAGGCCCGTTAAAAAACAACAAAACAAAACAGACCAGCCTACAGTGTCTAGAAAAGAGAAAAATACGAGTGGACAATACATGTTTATAAGATGATCAAGGGAACGAATAAATAAAACTATAAAAAGTTTTTCCAAATGATAATATTAGTCCACCATAAGTGATGCAGACCACTCTCTTTGTTCAGCCATGTGGACAGTCTTATCTCTTACTGTGTCCATGTTGTTCGTCCATCACATGTGATGAAGACCACTCTCTTTGTTCAGCCATGTGGACAGTCTTTTCTCTTACTGTGTCCATGTTGTTTCTCCATCACATGTGATGAAGACCAATCTCTTTGTTCATCCGTGTGGAGTCCTATCTCTTGCTGTGTCCGCTGAAATGGATGACCTGCGCAGTGATTTGGATTAAAGTAAGGAAGAAACTGCGCCTTTTGTCAACCTCACTCTCTGGTGCTTAGCTACCTTTGGCGAGTGGCATGATATTTAGCGAGTCGACTGGAAATATGATAGGAAGCAGAATTGTCCTCAGGGTTTACTTCCGAAGTCTTTCAGGTAAACATGTATCCCGCAAGGCAGCGGAGGTGGGATGACATCTAACGT
The DNA here is from genome assembly GCA_036924085.1 of Ariolimax columbianus. Classification (NCBI taxonomy): domain Eukaryota; kingdom Metazoa; phylum Mollusca; class Gastropoda; order Stylommatophora; family Arionidae; genus Ariolimax; species Ariolimax columbianus. The sequence goes on from JAVGWX010000024.1 coordinate 2,243,024, forward strand.
TGTATGTCGTATCTTTTCTATAACCACAAGAGGTCGTCGGGACATCACTCAGCGTGTGAGTGAGTCTGGCATCTCTCGCCGACTGTGTTCAGATCATTATAGTCGTATCTAAATGTCTCACACGATAATTTCGTAGTTCAGCCGCGTAAACTAGGCCATTAAATACGACACAGGCTTAAGCGTAGTGCCATTCATTAAGCCGACGTCCAGGCCAGGATAATCGAACGGAAGAAATCACAAAAAAAAACACAACAAATTAACCAGCCCAAACGGAAAACAACAACACGTTTCCGTGAACACAAGTGTAAGTCGTCGACTGGTGTGAATTCCCAGCAAATCCGTGGTTTGGCTGCATTGATAATGACCTAAAACAGCAGAGCAATGTAGACCCACAGCCAGCTATGGCGCCATCTTTTGTTGCTAAATATGTACCACAAACGGAGCTATCAACTTTCGGAACCTCAACTTTGGGGAGATCTAATAAAGCATTATCCATGACATTTTGATCATTCCCTCAAAAACTAATGACGACTGAGAAGCATACAGTTCCTTGTCTCTGATCAGAAGCTTAATCCTAGATACAATATTTGATTTCTAAGCAACAATAATACATCGCATATGATGCTGTTTGGCGCTTATTATTTATATCTAACATTCGTTCGCTTCTAATGAGCAAGGAATTGCATTACATGGGCAATATTTGAACGGGCGATCGAGAGGAATAATGGGCGGTAGATTTTGCTACGATCCTGATTAGTCTAATTTCTTGACGTCTGTCTGCGTTCTTTGAGAAATTCAGAAATGTGAAACCAGATACTTCGTTATTCTGCAATCAGATATTACTGGTATTTTCAATCAATCAGAACCTTTCAGATGCCGGTGGAGCATGTGGCTTCATCAAAACCACGCGAACTCTTCGTGGTCTGGTTAGTCAGGTTTAGCGCTGTAGGCGTCTTTCCAGTTTCCTTCCACGTCTTCCCAGTTTCCTTCCACGTCTTCTTAGTTTCCTTTCACGTCTTCCCAGTTTCCTTCCACGTCTTCCCAGTTTTCTTTCATGTCTTCCCAGTTTCCTTCCACGTCTTCCCAGTTTTCTTTCATGTCTTCCCAGTTTCCTTTCACGTCTTCTTAGTTTCATTTCACGTCTTCCCAGTTTCCTTCCACGTTTTTTCTATTTGCTTCCACGTCTTTGCTATGTCCTTCCACGTCTGCATGTCAGATGAGCGGCTTCCAAAGAGAATATTCTATGGCGAGCTTGAGTCATGCAGGCGAGCTTGCTGTGGCCAAATAAAACGTTACAAAGACACTGGAAGCCTCACATAAGAACTTCGACACTGACCCTGATCATTGGGAGAACATTGCTGCTGATCGCCCTGCCTGGCGTAGTAAAGTCTCTTCTGGGACAACAAATATGGAGCAGACAAGATTCAAGGAAACTGTACGGAGAAGAGCGACACGAAAGGCAAGAGACGAGTTGCCTTCGTCTGACGGTCAGACAATTCTTCTCTACCTTCAGTGTGACAGACGCTTTCCTGGCTCGGATTGGTTTGACCAGCCACATAGAAACCCACTCCAGGATTGACAGATGACATGTGGTCCTCTTGGATTGGTTTGACCAGCCACATAGAAACCCACTCCAGGATTGACAGAGGACATGTGGTCCTCTTCGAAAATAATGGACAAACAACAATATATCTTTTATTTCCATTTCCTTATTTATTACATTTTCCTCAGCGTAGCTTCCTGGTCTGCACAGGCAAAAGCCTGAATTACTTGGGGAGGGGGGGGGGGGGGGGGAAGGGCCAATGGTCTCAAGGTAGGGTGTTGGCCTCCGGTGCTGGAGGTTGCGGGTTCAAATCACGATGCAGACTGGGATTTTTTCACGTGGATCATCCGGTAAATATTTGCCCTGATCTCCGAGAAGTGAGATCAGACACACGTGTTCAGTGGAGAGCGCACGTTAAAAATACTTTAGCATTTGGAAATCGGAAAGAGTAGGCCTAACGGCCAATGCTCAGGTAACATTCAAGTTTAAAATCGACTCAAATTATTCTAGGGATTCTCGCCCCACAGAGAATATGTCGCAAAAAGGGGACTGTGTGGGCTTGACATAAGGTCTTGGTTATGTGGTTAGCGGAGCGACATAGATGGCGCCTGACAGACTATGGGCCTACCTTGCTCTAATTTACGCTCCATCACCACCAGTCCTAAAAATAGGCGATCGTATATTCCACGGGCTAACAGATGCTGGGATTGATCTGGCAAGTCACCAGTGGATATTCGCCTGCAAAAAAATATGAAACTAGGAGATCGCACCTTCCCACGACGTCTAACGACATAAGTGGACTGAAGATAGTTAGATGGACACGTAATTAGAGCGTTAAAATTAATCTTGGGCCAAACACAGAAAACTCTAGAGTCTGTTCTGGATTTATGTTGCAGGCCATTTGATGAGAATCTTCTCGAACTAATCCCCCGACATTCAGTCAAACAGACAGGAGTAATCTGCCAACAATTGGCGAAATATTGCCAGATACCGTTCAGGGATTCTCAGACTGAGGATAATGTCAGCTGTGAAGACACAACTCAGGGATTCTCAGACTGTCTCTGTTTGTGGCACAATTAGAAATGCTTTCCAACTTTGTGCTAAATGCGTGAGGCACCAATCCTCTGGTGTATAACGTACAACATGTACAGCTTCACTACTGTTTACCAAAATATGGGGACGGCGTGGATTAGTGGTTGAGTGACATGGCTCACAATCCGAAGGTCCTTGGTTCGCTCCCCATCACAGCACCGGCCGTTACCCGGGGAAGCAAACCCTTAAAAAATGCAGGAGGAAGCAGACCCTTACATAAAAGGCATGCTGAAGTCGGATGCACTGGGCACAGGCGCAAAATAAAAACAAAGTGGAACGCACACCACCTTGGGGTATAGAAAAAAGGCGAACAGACAAAAAATAAATGATATATACTCATATAACGAGAAACCACAGCCTCATCAGTATGTTTTACCTGGTCCTGACTAACATAGTCTGATCAGTATGTTTTACTTAGCCCTGACTAACATAGCCTGATCAGTATGTTACACCTACCCTGACTAACATAGTCTGATCAGTATGTTACACCTGACCCTGACTAACATAGTCTGATCAGTATGTTTCACCTGACCCTGACTAACATAGTCTGATCAGTATGTTTCACTTGACCGTGACTAACATAGTCTGATCAGTATGTTTCACTCGAACCTGACTAACATAGTCTGATCAGTATGTTTCACCTGACCCTGACTAACATGGCTTGATCAGTATGTTTCACCTGACCCTTACTAACATAGCCTGATCTGTATGTTTCACCTGACCCTGACTAACATAGTCTGATCAGTATGTTTCACCTGACCCTGACTGACCGAGGAAAGAGAAGAGATGATAAAAATGGATAGCAGAAATAAAGATACTAGGGCCCGGTCAAGAAACTTCTTCATTACCTTACTCTGAAAGGCACAATTACATACTAGGGCCAGGTCAAGAAACCTCTTCATAACCTGACGATGAAAGGCACACGCACATATTAGGGCCCGGTCAAGAAACCTCTTCATAACCTGACGCTGAAGGACACAAGCACATACTAGGGCCCGATCAAGAAACCTCTTCATATTCTGACGCTGAAAGACACATGCAAGACAAGCGAAAAGAAAGAATATAGCTCATGGTAGAAGAGGAGTTTCTAAGCTCGAATAGGCATGTGGCAGGCTAACAAAGTTAGCAATGAAACGTTAAGTACATTAACTCAGACTAACTACTTCGAGGCATACATATTTGTTAAGCGTCCATCACATGTGATGAAGACCACTCTCTTTGTCCAGCCGTGTGGACAGTATTTTCTCTTGTTGTGTCCATGTTGTCCGTCCATCACATCTGATGAAGACCACTCTCTTTGTCCAGCCGTGTGGACAGTCTTTTCTCTTGCTGTGTCCGTTGAAATGGGTGACTTGAGTGTGTTGGACATCTCCCCGGGTCGTGTTCTAGTCCATAATCAGGCCAGGTCAGGTCATCCCGTAACAGGTGAGATCGTTGGGGCACACATGAAGACATACACACAACCCCATGCCACCCTTCTCTGTCATCGGCTCTGCCTGTGCCTCGGAGATTGGTCCATTCTTTTATGTTGTCCTCCCACCTCTTATTGGGACGCCTCTTCGTCGTCTGCCATGCACCTTTCCGTGGAGGATCGTATTTGCAAGACCATTTGATCTCGATATGTGACCGTACCAAGCGAGATTCCTTCTTTTGACAGTTGCCAAGAGGTCTTCAAAAGGCCATATTGCTGTTGTAATTCTATCTCGTATTTCCTCATTTGTAACTCGATCTTTGTACGTGACGTTTAAAAGTCTTCGGAAACATCTCATCTCCAAGGCCTGTATCCTTCGCTGAAGGTCAGCTGTAACTGTCCATGTCTCACAAGCACAGAGGAATATTGACAGGACCAGTGTACGCATTAATCTTATTTTCGTGCATAGTGCTAACCGTTTATCTTGCCATATTTTGTTAAGCCGTGCAAGCGCCGATATTGTCTGTGCTACTCTGGCCAACACCTCACATTTTGATCCTTCATCACTGACAATTATCCCTAGATATTTAAAAATATTTAAACATCTAGTTCATTATAGTTGTGTTTAAATTTCAGTCACAGCATAACCGACGTTGTCTGCAGCTATGGCGTAGGGCGCCAATCTCAGCCGTGGTAACTAGACCGCCAAAATACGATCCAAGTTTAAGGGTAGTGCTAATTCATATTACCGATGTCCGGCCACGATAATCGGACGGAAGAAAACAAAAAAACGAACGAACTAACCAGTCAAAATGGAAAACCACGACACTTTCCATAAACAAAAGTGTAAGTCGCCAAATAGTTTGAATTCCAAGCGAATCCGTGAATATAATGAACTAAAACACCAGAGCAATGTAGACCCACAGCCGGTAGAGCGCCATCTAGACGTACTAATGCAGTCACAACGTGTTCAAATGGAGGCGTTGGCGACACGCGTTTTGTGAAGCAGTGGCACAAATTGTTTTCCATTCATAACAGCGCTAAATCCCATAGGCCAGTTTTTCCCAAATGAAATACTACATGGCGGTTCATGTGGCCAGATTGAGCGTGACTGGAGTTTGGTAAACATTGGTTTGTGGGCAAGACATATATATTTAGTCTATTTCCGGTGGAAACAAATCCACTTCGCCGGAAACAGTTAAATTCGGAAGACGTATGAGAGTGGCAACATACAGTATTCACGGAATAGGGGGAGGGGTGGGGTGGTGTGGTGCGGGGGTTGGTGGGGGGGGGGGGGGTGTTCTAAATGGTTCATGGTTGAAAAGAAAAGATTGTATGTCAGAAGGAGAACTTAAAAAGATTTCAAAACTGCAATCCATGACCGATAGAAGAGACTGCAGATCCCAGCTGCAGTCAGAGAAACTCCGAAGACTGACTGACCATCCAATGCACCAGAGACTAAACAATTTGGGAAATGGGAAACTAAAGCGGAGAAACTTTGCAGAAATAGCCAAAGCAAAGATGCACGAAGATCCAATAAACGCACTAACAACACCAAAGCCCATCACTACTGTACGAAAACCTACCTGGAGGCAAGATATATTTCCAGAGGTGGTAGAAAATATACTAGGTATTGGAAACAAAAACTGCCAGACTGAAAAAGAAAGGAGAGATACTACCCTAAGCTTTATATCGAAAAACTACCAAAGCATGGACTGGACCCATGAATACACCGACGGTTCTGTAACAAACACTACACAGAACGGAGGGGCAGGAGCATTCCTGAACCTACCAAATGGCAGAAAAATAACAGTCATTTGCTACTGGTAAGTACACAAGCAATTTCAGAGCGGAGGCAGAGGCACTGAGGGCGGCAGTGGAAAAAATGGTGACACATAAAGAAAATCAAAGCCATACAGTCCTGCTTACAGATGCTCTGGCCGTAGTCTCAGCGCTAAAAAGCCAGAAAAACACTGAGCTTAATGACTTAAGAGCAGCACTCTGTCAACTGTGCCAGCAGTCCGCACCAAAATGGGTAGTGGTACAGTGGGTCCCATCACACTGCAACATCCAAGGCAACGAGGAGGCAGACAGACTGGCAAAAGAAGGTGCAAGACTACCACAAACAGATACCAGTATGACGTACGAAGAGTCAAAACGGCTTATTAAAGCCAGATGCATGACCAAATGGGAAACCGAACATACTGGTTACACCAAAAACGATGCCTATTACCAGTTGAACAGAAGATAGCAGGTCGTTGTCTTCAGACTTCGCACTGGCCACAATAGACTGAGGTACCACCTATTCAACAAATTGAAGATAGGTGGTACCGACGAATGCCCGTGCGGTACAGGTAAAATGACCGCTGAACATCTTCTGCAGAACTGCCCGACATACGAGGATCAGAGAGAGCAGATGTGGCCACCACCAGTGGAACCACAGGAGAAGCTCTATGGCAGTGGCGACAGCCTCAGGATGACCGCCGCTTTTTTCGAAAAAATAATGGTTACTGTCTGACTGCGTACGAAGAAGAAGAAGAAGAAGAAGAAGAAGAAGAAGAAGATATGTCAGAGGGGTATTATAAAACATCTACAACAATGGAGAATAGCCAGCGGTTACAGCTTTTTCAATAGAACCACCATAACTGCTGTCTAGGCAGATCCAGATTGTTGTTGAATGCCGACAATTGGTAGGATTACTCTTTTGTGCGCCTTGAAAAGGACGTTAAGTGGCGGCTTGAGGTAGCTTTTCTCACATCCTGATGAAGGTGGACCGGGTTCCTCCAAGCGGTTGTGATATGCTTGGCTTCATCTGCGTGTCGCTCACTACTACCGGAATAACGTTGATCCCTCACCTCGTTTGCCATACTGCCGTGAAAACAGCCCGTTTCCAGGAAGGGCTGCTTGGAAGCCAAGGTGTGGGTCTTGTCCAGTATATTTTGCCTGTTGTTTCGCTGACAACAGGCGCAGTAGGATATTTGAATGGGGCAAACGTTTTAGAGAAGGCCGTACATCCATGGGGGATGAACCCGGCCATGATGACCCTCAACCCACCACAGTCATTCCTGTGAATATCCAGATTGTGAAACGCCTTATCCTGAAAAATCGACGCATAACCTGTTGTAAAATTACACAAGAGGCAAGTCTTTCTCTGGGTACGGTGACTTCCACCTGTTTGGACTCCTATCAGATTTCTTCGGAGCTCAGTATTCCAGCTCTGATGACCAAGTGAAACAGTCTCTCATGGATTGATACAGATACAATGACAAATGTTTCTACGCTGAAGTTTTTTAAGCATTACTTAAACCCTTGGATAAGTGCATAAACGTTGCAGCTGATTATATCGAAAAATATATGGCATTTTGACTACTTGACACATTTTTTTCTAACAAAAAAGATGTCCCGGTTTGACTTGAACACACCTTGAAAGTTTAAAACAATATAATTGTAAGCTATTTAATCCCCATCTCATACGGAACCCCCCGAAAATAAGCGCGGAATTCAAGTTCTGCTCGAAAGACGTTTTCAGATTCCATGATCTTTCGCAATCTTTGCGATCCCCGAATCAGGATGGTCCACGTCTCTTAAGTCTGTTGATATGTGATCACTCAGAATGGATCAGATTCTCAAAGTTCTCTGATACGCGACTCGATTAGAGGAGATTTGATAGTCGCACACGGATCGATGCTGGAGACAATCTGGGTCACTGGGGCATATACCACGCCATTTCTTCTATGTTGTCTCTGATTGGTGTATTTTGTACATCGCATCCTGGTTTCATATTCAGTTTAAAAGGGATCTTTCATACATACATGCGCGAACGCATTCTTGCACTCACGCACACACGCACGCACGCACACATGCACACGCGTGAGGTCGTATTTCTCGGCGTCAAGTACGCACCCTAATTTTCAAACGCAGTTTTAAGGGGAAAAAAAGAAGATAAAAGTGCACTCAGCACTTTCACATTACCAAGATGTGGGTGGCTGATCTCAGCACTTTCACCTAATTACCAATATGCGGGTGGCTGGGCCCAGCAATTTAACCTACCTTACCAAGATGTGGGTGGGGGGGGGGGGGGGGCTGAACTCAGCCCTTTTACCTACCTTATCACTTTGACCTACCTTACCAAGATGTGGGTGGCTAAACTCAGCACTTTGACCTACCTTACCAAGATGTGGGTGGCTAAACTCAGCACTTTCACCTACCTTACCAAGATGTGGGTGGCTAAACTCAGCACTTTGACCTACCTTACCAAGATGTGGGTGGCTAAACTCAGCACTTTCACCTACCTTATCACTTTGACCTACCTTACCAAGATGTGGGTGGCTAAACTCAGCACTTTGACCTACCTTACCAAGATGTGGGTGGCTAAACTCAGCACTTTCACCTACCTTACCAAGATGTGGGTGGCTAAACTCAGCACTTTGACCTACCTTACCAAGATGTGGGTGGCTAAACTCAGCACTTTGACCTACCTTACCAAGATGTGTGTGGCTGAGCCCAGCACTTTCACCTACCTTACCAAGATGTGGGTGGCTAAACTCAGCACTTTGACCTACCTTACCAAGATGTGTGTGGCTGAGCCCAGCACTTTCACCTACCTTACCAAGATGTGTGTGGCTGAACCCAGCACTTTCACCAAGAAATCGTATACATGCGAATGGGAATCTGAGACGCAAGTCCAGTCATGCACAACAAACTGACCAAGACCACAATCTCTCTTCCATGTAATGTTCCCTGGAAACAGGCTGTTTTTCAAGGCAGCATCACGATATGTGGATCGATGTGATCCCTGTAGTAGCGAGCGACACGCAGATGAAGCTAAGAAGAGCACAATCGCACGGAGGACCTCTGTCCACCTTCATCAACATGCTCGGAATGTGAGGAAAGCTACTACAACCCACCACTTAACGTCCTTTTCAGGGCGCACTAAAGAGTAAACCTACTCATTATGGGCAATAAACAGCTACAACAACAACAACAACGGCAGCAACAGCAACAAAACCAACAAGAACAGCAACAAGAACAGCAACAACAACAACAGCAACAACAACAGCAACAACAACAGCAACAACAACAACAATAGCAGCAACAACAACAGCAACAACAACAACAACAACAATATGCATGTGAATCGTGTATTAAGAATTCTCTTAAATTTCAGATGCTGGGTCTACACACGAGCCGTTTGTGATGCGATAAATTTCAATAGTAATAAGCGCTTTGTTTTATGCACGAAGGACGGGCAATGGACGCTCGTCATTCTGTACTCACAGTTATGGGCCTTTGTCAGGGACATTGACGATACTTCTTTCTGTTCTTCTTCTTCTGTCGTTGTTGTTGTTGTTGCTGTTGTTGTTGTTGTTGTTGTTGTTGTTGTTGTCGTTGTTGTTGTTGTTGTTGTTGTTGTTGTTGTTCTTCATATTCTTCTTTTTTTTTCTTCTTCTTCTTCTTCTTCTTCTTCTTCTTCTTCTTTTTTTCTCCTTCTTCGTCTTCTCCTTCGTTATCTTCTTCGTCTTCACCTTCGTCTTCTTCTTTTTCTTCTTCTTCTTCTTTTTCTTCTTCTTCTTCTTCTTCTTCTCCTTCTTCTTCTTCTTCTTCTTCCCCTTCTTCTTCTTCTTTTTCTTCTCCTTCTTTTTCTTCTTCATCATCTCCTTCTTATTCTCCTTCTTCGTCTTCTCCTTCGTCATCTTCTTCGTCTTCTCCTTCGTCTTCTTCTCTTCTTCTTCTTCTTCTTCTGCTCCTTCTTCTTCTTCATCTCCTTCTTCTTCTTCTTCTCCACCTCCTCCTTCTTCTTCTTCTTCTTCTTCTTCTTCTTCTTCTTCTTCTTCTTCTTCTTCTTCTTCTTCTTCTTCTCCTTCTTCTTCTTCTTCTTCATCATCTCCTTCTTATTCTCCTTCTTCGTCTTCTCCTTCGTTATCTTCTTCATCTTCTCCTTCGTCTTCTTCTCTGCTTCTTTTTCTTCTTCTTCTTCTTCTTCTTCTTCTTCTTCTTCTTCTCCTTCTTCTTCTTCATCTCCTTCGTCTTCTTCTCTTCTTCTTTTTCTTCTTCTTCTTCTTCTTCTCCTTCTTCTTCTTCATCTCCTTCTTCTTCTTCTTCTTTTTCTTCTTCTTCTTCTTCTTCTTCTTCTCCTCCTTCTTCTTCTTCTGCTTCTCCTTCTTCTTCTTCTTCTTCTTCTTCTTCTTCTTCTTCTTCTTCTTCTTCTTCTCCTTCTTCTTCTTCTTTTTCTTCTCCTTCTTTTTCTTCTTCATCATCTCTTTCTTATTCTCCTTCTTCGTCTTCTCCTTCGTCATCTTCTTCGTCTTCTCCTTCGTCTTTTTCTCTTCTCCTTCTCTTCTTCTTCTTCTTCTTCTGCTCCTTCTTCTTCTTATTCTTCTTCTTCTTCGTACTCTGGTATTCTGATATAATATAGTTTGATCTGATCTGTTTTGGTTATTTTATGTTATGATATAATCTAATCTCTTTCTATTGGTCTATTTTGATATGTTCTGACCTATTTTGGTCAAATATAATCTGATCTTATCTGTTCTGGTCTGTATTCTGGTCTGATATGATATAATCATTTTTAGTCTGATAGGATTTTTTCCTATCTGTTCAGTTATGAGCGTATTTGATATAGTCTATTGTGATTTAATCTGATCCGTTATAATCTCTTTTGTTCTAACTAATCTGTTCTGATTTGGTCTATTCTGTGATCTAATCTGATTTGATCTGTTTTGTGTTCTGATCTGAAATGATTTGATATAATCTGATCTGATCTGATTTGCGTTATGATCTGATATGATTTGATATAATCTGATCTGATCAGTTTTGTGTTCTGATCTGACATGATTTGATGAAATCTCATCTGATCTAACCTAATACATCTGATCTTAATCTATTTTGATCTGTTGTCACATGATCAGATCTGTTTTGAAAAATCTGATCTTCTCTGATCTGACTTAATTTAATCTGACCCGATCTATTTCGTGTCCTGATATGATCGCATTTGATCATTAACCTAATCTGGTCGTAAATCTCAGACTCATACAGATTGATCAAGTCTCGCATTGATCTCGCCTGTGCTCCTTACAAAGCATAGTGCCTCTACAGCTGCTAAACACAAACTCACATATCCATTAAATCTACTTGTACGAGCGTAGTTCAAACTCCTGCAACAATTTTCTTGGCATGATTAGGTACTGGGCCCATACACAACCCTCTTTAGTCGCGAACTTGAGGATCTTAAAAGGATGCAGTGGACACCCTGTCCACAGCAATAAGATGCCCTACATTCTCCCATCCATGGATCAGGTGCGCTCATCCAGATGCGAGAGTGTCCATTCATTGATTCAATTCTCCTGTTAAGTCCTCCGTCCCTTTTTATATAACCTCTCTAATCTGTCCATGTCTTCAATTGTATTATTTCTCGGCACTTTTCTTTCCCAAAGATGTTTTCCCTTTTCCCTTTCTCTTTTCCCTTTCCCTTTTCCCTTCCTCTTTTCCGGGTGTAAAAATATATCTTCCACCGCTTCCCGCAATTAATTTTCTAATTTAAACATAAAATGTATCAGTTAAAAATATTTTTATGACCTCTGTAAATGCGCACTTCCTTCCACGATTTCGTGAAATTAGCTTCCCCTTATTACCCATATCAGATCGTAACCGGATGTTCATAATAATACACCGGAAGTTAATGGTTTCTTTATATGGGAGAAATGATGGTCTCCAGCCTGGCGGCTGCACAGAATTGCGTTATCATCAAGCGATGTGACGACTGGTTTAAGCGATTATTTATCGCCACATGTTCGTATCTCAAGAGTTATTTTTTTAATTGAACACATAATTGTGCCACAATGGTAAACTGTCACGGATTGTGTGACTTGGACGTCCTCTATTCCTGTTTATCAACAGTTTTTCCTGCTACTTCAGCCACCTTCTACTCATATAAAAAAAATGCTACCATTTTTACGTTCGTCCGACATTAAATTCAATATGGGAAATTTAGAAGACTGTTTCTGATTGATTTGATCATCCTTATCTTCTGTTGTTGGCAATATTAGAAAGATAAATACGGAAAGGGACCTAGGGGTTATAATAGATCATACAGGTAAGGTGAGTGAGCAAGTTCAGGTAGCAGTGAAAAAGGCAAATGCAATGTTAGGTATGATAAAAAGAAATATTAAACATAGGAGCAAGGAAGTGATAGTCAAACTGTATAAGGCATTAGTTAGACCTAGATTGGAGTACTGTGTACAGGTGGGGAGTCCTTATCATAGAGGGGATATAAACATGCTGGAAAGGATATGAAGAAGAGCGACAAAGCTGATAATGGGATTCCAGAATTACAGTTATGAGGAAAGACTCAGAAAAATCGGCTTACAGTGTCTGGAAGAGAGAAAAAGTCGTGGTGAATTAATACAGGTTTATAAGATGATCAGAGGAATGGATAAAGTAGATTATAACAAGTATTTGAAAATACAGCCACTTATAAGAAACAAGAGGACATAGCTAAAAATTAACTAAAGAGAGGTCTAGATTAGATATTAGGAAATACATTTTTAGTCGGAGAGTGGTGAATGCTTGGAATGCATTGCAATGGGCGATAGTGGAGGCAGGGACAATTAATGCATTTAGGAATAAATTGGATGCGCATCGCTTTAAGAGCAAGGTGATGTAATGAAACTGGTTGTATACAGACTCTGCAGAGTCTTCTAAACCAGTATACAGACGTTAAGTTAAGTTAAGAATAAGAAACACTTGCAGTTCCCGAAGTGTGCAGTTAAAGTTTTTATTTTACTGGTTGTAAAAAGTAATACATATCTCACCTTTGTTTTGGACCATCGATATGTTAGTCAAGAGATCACTATTATAGCCGACCAGGTAATCAAGGTGGCAGGTGAAAAACTGTTGAACACCAATGTCGGTGAACAACCTGTAGAATTTCTGACAGATGCGCAATCAGCACGCCAATCACTGAAGTCCGGGAAACTGCTGGATCTACAGGCTCTACTGTCTAAACCGAGCAACCAGCGCAAGATTGTCATACAGTGGATACCTTCTTATTGTGGCGTACCAGGAAACGAGAGAGCAGACCGACTGGCAAAGGAGAATGCTGTAGACAAGCAACCAGTAGTGCCAGTTACATAGCAACAGAAGTTAAGAATGATCAAATCAATCAGAAAGCCACCAACAGAAGATAAGGATGATCAAATCAATCAGAAAGCCACCAACAGAAGATGAGGATGATCAAATCAGAAAGCCACCAACAGAAGATAAGGATGATCAAATCAACCAGAAAGCCACCAACAGAAGATAAGGTTGATCAAATCAACGAGAAAGCCACCAGAAGTAACACAAGAAGATTACCAAAAGATGGACAGACAAGAACAAACTGTTATGTTGTGCCTTAGAACAGAAGAAGAGGATGAAGAGGAAGGACAAGGAAGACGTAACCATTGAGTCACATGTTCTTCCTCTTAAAAAAAAAAGGTAATTGTTTGGTCCTAGAAAGTGTAATATATTGACTGAACGTGGGCCATGCTTAGTCCATTTCCATTATGTGACATAACTGTCTTTGGGTTTCCGAACATTCCTTTGTAGAACCACTGTAGCTGCCAGCATTGTTCTTCTTTTTCTTTTTGCATTTACGCCATACTGTAACTCTACTGCGCATGTGCATGTAACACCTAGCGTCTGCTACCTACATTAATCACGAAGCTGGATGCCACTGACTCCGTTACAAACAACCAGCTCCATCTCATTGATGCAAAATACAAACAAAAGACTAAATTACAGAAACAAACGACGGATCGAAATATAAACTTACCTTGAGCATAGCGTAGAAACATATAAACGACGGATCGAAATATAAACTGCTGCATAAGTAACGACAAGAGTGTAAAAGACATACAAAAAAATGACAAAAGTGGATCGCTGATTACCAAGTTCAAGCGAAGACCATTTTGAAACCCTGCTGCGCACGTGCATGCAACACCTATAGTCTGCGACCTACATTAATCACAAAACTGGATGTCACACCATTTCAAAGAACCAACTCCATTTTTCATTGATACAAAATACAAACAAAAGACTAAATTACAGAAACATATTCAACTTACCTTGAGCATAACGTAGAAACACACAAACGACATATCCAAATATAAACTCCTGCATAAGTAACGGCACGAGGGTAAAAGGCATACAGAAGAGTGCCAAAAGTAGGTCGCTGATTGCCAGGTTCAGGAGAAACATGTTGGTCACCGTCCTCATCTTCTTGTGCCTGACCAAAGTCAGGATGACCAGTGTGTTTCCAACCACTGAAAGGAGGAAGATGGCGACGTAGGGGATGATGATAAACGTGCTGACGTCATTGGAAGAGGCCTGTCGAGCTGTCCTGCACATCCGGAGATATTGGGGCTTAGTGATGTTCGGTATTCCCGACTCAAGTTCTCTGATTGAAGCGTTTGTTGCTTCGTACCGCTTCTCACAGAATTCCATTGGTGCAGCGGTAAGTCATGTAGATTTGAATGTTTTGGTGCGTTCTGCGCATGGATTTTCACGAAACAAAACTGATCACGACATGATGCTGTTGAGGCGTGTTTATGTTGAGCGAACTCTCAATGATATGCCAGATTTGATGCACGGAGCTTGTCCAACTTGGAATATTTGAATCCTAGTATTCCAAAAGGCATGTTAATGTCTGCTGCCAGGTAGCAGAAGCTATCGGCTATCCATAGAAGGTATTTTAAACTTCCTGCCGCTCACTAGGTCTGGGGGAAGGTAGAAAATATTTTTAAATATATTTTTATTTCTGAATTTTGTCTGTGCAGCGACTGTTAAACATGCTCTTTTCGATTTCCAAATGCCAAGGGATTTTTAACGTGCTCGACACTGAACACGGGAGTCGGATCTCACTACCCAGAAATCAATGGAACATAACTAGAAGATCTACGTGAAAAAATCCAGGTCTCTATCGTGATTCGAAAAAACGACCTCCGGCACCCGAGGCGGACACCTTACCTCGAGACCACTGAGTCCAAATGTAATGCAAAACACAGCGGGGTAACGCATTTGAAATACGGGAAGGCAGTTTTGTGTAATGTGAACTTCAGTATCATAAATTAGTTATATTCATTACGGCAGATAAATTATTTAGCCTAATACTGATATTTATTCGTCGATTTTAACACAGATCCATCGTTTTGACGATTTTAATAAGTTAATGATAATAGGAGACAAAAGACGCTTGTGAATATCATTATTTCTACGCACGCAAACAAACAAAACGTGAAGTTTCCGTTAACACGCCAATGTGGCATATTCGCAACAAGGCGTTAGGCCTATATTTGTATTTACCAACAGCCAACTAGGGGTGATGTGGTCAGAATCTCGCCGGTCATCTCTATTTTCTCAGTTTATTCTGGTACTCAATTTTTGAGGCTGGGTAGACCTCAAGAAACTTTCTGCGATCGGAAAAATCCTGCCCGAATCCCGATTTCTCAGCTGCACTAACCACTACGCCACCTCGGCTCTTCTGCGCACTTGATGATACTGGAATGTAGCACAAAATATTGATATAAATATAGCAATGTGTAAGTATTATTCATTAAGAATATTATTTTAGCATGTTCTTTGTACACCACGAAACATTAATCATGCAACATGTTAGAAAAGTGTATTAGTGTATTTGTTTCAGATTACTTCGTTATCTTCAGCTTTTAATAGCTTGTGTTATGCCAGGCAGCCAATTAGAAAGTTGATTTTGTTAGCATGCGTGACGTCATCGGAAACTTTGTAGAAGTATCTTACAGCTTATATTAGATTACGTATTATTTTCAACCAGATGAACATGCCTGGATGTTGCATGGATACAATTATTTGCTTGTTTGCGAGTCGCGGACAGGCTGACATAGTAGTAACATTATTTCTTATTATTCAGAAATGAAGTCAACTGTTGTTATTATTCGTCTATTTTTGTGGAGGCACGCCACAACCATCCACAAACGGAATCATTTCGGTTACAATTTCTGAGTCCACGTTGAAACATTTGTTGCTTTCGGATTGACCTTGGTCGTGCCTGGTTCAAGAACAATTCCACTGTAGTTCTTTAAAAAATGTGGGGAGATGCACCTCACTTTCAACCACAAACACGATCTTCTGGATATTCTGGCTGCAGGTGCGACTGAAGGTAAACATCAGCCCCGATAAAATCTGAAATACAAAGAAGGTTATAATTGTGTTTCAGGTAGAAGAGGAGAAGAAACCGCGTAACAGTATTTGTAGAGTTTATGAATTTGATACGTGGATACATAGAAAGATGGATGTAGAGACATTTATACGGGACGTGTTCAAATGAAGTAGGACCAAACTGTAACAAGTGAACATATGTACGATGCGCATGATGACGTTACGTTTGGTGTAAACAGCACATACGAACCGTCAAGTTTGCAAAATTTCGTTATCCCCATTAGACGGCTGAAAACATGGCGGGTGTGATTCGGAATCCGTCCAGAGTTGATCAGCAAGCGGTGATTCGGTTTCTAACAGCTGAAGGATGTCGACCATTTGACATTCATCGCAGAATGCAGGCAGTGTATGGTGACAAACTTCTGTAGAAAACAAGAATGAAGAACTGGACAACGATGTTTAAAGAAGGACGTGAGTTAACGCAACAATATGCGCCTGACCTGGTCTCAGAAGATCTTTCGTTAACTCACGTCTTTCTTTAAACTGCGTACGCATGTACACTTGTTGCAGTTTGGTCCGGTTTCATTTAAAACTCGTCTCGTATATGGCCAGATACCTCGCTAATACGACAATATATGCGAAACACGTTATGACCTAAAGGTCTTTATCTGGGACAACTGTAAAAAAGGCAAAATACAATGTTAGGTATGATAAAATGAAACATTAAACATAGGAGCAAGGAAGTGATAGTCAAACTGGATAAAGCATTAGTTAGACCTAGATTGGAGTACTGTGTACAGGTGTGGAGTCCTTATCATAGAGGGGATATAAACATGCTGGAAAGGATATGAAGAAGAGCGACAAAGCTGAAAATGGGATTCCAGAATTACAGTTATGAGGAAAGACTCAGAAAAACCGGCCTACAGTGTCTAGAAAAGAGAAGAATTCGAGGTGACTTAATACAGGTTTATAAGATGATCAGAGGAACGGATAAATTAGACTATAACAATTTTTTTCTTCTTCAAAATACAACCACCTACAAGAACAAGAGGGCATAGCTACAAATTAATTAAAGAAAGGTCCCGATTAGATATTAGAAAATGATTGCATTGTCAGAGAGTGAGGAATGATTGGAATGCACTACCACAGGTGATAGTTGCGGCAGGGTCAATTAATTGGTTAGCGAGACCGATGTGTCTGGAAGAATACGCAAAAAAAGGTGGGGGTTCGAAGCTAGCCCATTTAGTTGCATTATCTGGTGCCCAGAGTGCGGGGTTAGTTTCAGAGGCTCCATCAGTTGCAATCAACCCCCCCCCCCCACCAACCCCCACCAACCTCCTCAACCACCAACTCCCTCAATCACCAATAAATCACCCACCAACTCCCACAATCACCAACCACCAACTCCCCTCCACTTCCAGCCCCACTCCACCACCAACCTCCCAAACCACCAACTCCCTCAACCACCAACTCCCTCAACCACCAAACTTCTCCACCACCAATCCCCAAAATCACCAAACCCCCTCAACCACCAACCCCCTCAACCAACAATTCCCCTTCACTACCAACCCCGACAACCACCAACCCCGTCAACCGCCAACCCCCTCAACCACCAACTCTCCTCTACCACCAACCCACTCCACTACCAACCCCCTGAACCACCAACCCCCACAACCACCAACTCCCCTCCACTACCGACCTATCCACCGCCAACCCCCACAACCACAAACTCCCATCTACCACCAACCCACTCCACCACCAACCCCCCCACCCCCCCCCCAACCACCAACTCCCCTCTACCACCAACCCCCCCCCCCCCCCAAACCACCAACTCCATCAATCACCGTCCCCCTCCCCCACGAACCCCCCACAATCACCAACTGCCCTCCACTTCCAACCCCCTGAACCACCAACCCCCACAACCACCAACTCCCCTCCACTACCGACCTATCCACCGCCAACCCGCACAACCACCAACTCCCCTCCCCCACCAACCCACTCCACCGCTAACCACTAACTCCACTCCACTACCAACCCACTCCACCGCCAACCCTCACAACCACCAACTGCCCTCCACTACCAACTCACTCCACCGCTAACCACCAACCCCCTCCACTACCAACCCCACACCACCGCCAACCACCAACCCCCTCCACTACCAACCCCACACCACCGCCAACCACCAACTCCCCTCCACTACCAACCCACTCCACCACCAACCCCCACAACCACCAACTGCCCTCCACTACCAACTCACTCCACCGCCAACCACCAACCCCCTCCACTACCAACCCCACACCACCGCCAACCACCAACCCCCTCCACTACCAACTCACACCACCGCCAACCACCAACCCCCTCCACTACCAACTCACTCCACCACCAACCACAAACCCCATCCACTACCAACTCACTCCACCGCCAACCACCAACACCCTCCACTACCAACCCACTTTACTGCCAACCACCAACCCCCTCCACTACCAACCCCACACCACCACCAACCACAAACCCCCTCCACCATTAACCTCCTCCACCGCCAACCCCCACAACCACCAAATCCCCTCCATTACAACCCCACACCACCACCAACCCCCACAATCACCACCCCCTCCACTACCAACCCACTCCACCGCCAACCACCAACTCCCCTCCACCACCAACCCCACTCCACCAAACTCCCTCAATCACCAACCAATCCACCACCAACCCCCACAACTACCAACCCTTTCCACCACCAACCCCACCGCCAACCCACACAACCACCACCCCCCTCCACTACCAACCCACTCCATCACCAACCCCCACAACCACCACCCCCGTCCACTACCAACCCCACACCACCGCCAACCACCAACCCACTCCACCACCACCCCCTCCACCACCAATCCCTTCCACTACCAACCCCCACAACCACCAACCCCACACCACCGCCAACCACCAACCCCCACAACCACCAACCCCACACCACCGCCAACCAACCCCCACACCACCAACCCCCACACCACCAACCCCTTCCACCACCAACCCCCTCAACCACCAACCCCTTCCACCACCAACCCCCTCCACCACCGCCAACCAACCCCCTCAACAACCAACCCCCTCTACCACCGCCAACGAACCCCCTCAACAACCAACCCCCTCTACCACCGCCAACCA
The DNA here is from genome assembly GCA_036924085.1 of Ariolimax columbianus. Lineage (NCBI taxonomy): Eukaryota > Metazoa > Mollusca > Gastropoda > Stylommatophora > Arionidae > Ariolimax > Ariolimax columbianus. The sequence continues at coordinate 2,262,400 of JAVGWX010000024.1, forward strand.
ACCCCCTCAACAACCAACCCCCTCAACAACCAACCCCCTCAACAACCAACCCCCTCAACAACCAACCCCCTCAACAACCAACCCCCTCAACAACCAACCCCCTCAACAACCAACCCCCTCAACAACCAACCCCCTCAACAACCAACCCCCTCAACAACCAACCCCCTGTATGAACACACAAAACAAGAAAGAAAAACTTTGCACAGAAAACTGAAAATAAACGGTAAACCCCGTTTCAACGGAGAACGGGTAATTCAAAGTCAAAGTCATCGGGGAAGGCGCCAGTGTAGGAAGTTATCAAGATGCAAAACACAACTTCACAAGAAAGCCAAGGGACAGGATGCCCTCGAGAAAACATGTCAACGAGAGCACTGTGATCACTTGTCCATGATTGTTGGCCTCACCTCCAGACGCATGGAGTTTCAGCCTTTCCCATTACGCTAATGGCTTTTAAGTTTGAGGACAAAATTCTCGCGTAGAGACATTTATTGTAAGAATATTCTTCTGCGTTTTAAGCGCCGAATATTTTAGACAGTCGAAGCATCTTAAGACAAAGTGACCTGTCGGTGTTATTTTAAAGAAAAACCGACATCACTGCACTCCGGCAGGCCCAAAAGTGATGATTCGCTTTTCTAGAAGGTCAAGATGCTGAGAGAGAAACGGACTAAACAGGCGGTTCACCGACTTTCTAGGGCACAGGAGATGGAAGAGATGGGAGCTCCGAGGTTAGCATATTCACACAATACGGAGAACAACCCCAGAGGCAAGTGTATTATTAATACTGAGAAATCGTCAACAGACAACAGAAAACATCTACACCAGACAACAGAAAACATCTACACCAGACATCAGAAAACATCCACACCAGACAACAGAAAACATCTACACCAGACAACAGAAAACATCTACACCAGACAACATAAAACATTTACACCAGACAACAGAAAACATTTACACCAGACAACAGAAAACATCTACATCAGCCAACAGAAAACATCTACACCAGACAACAGAAAACATCTACCCGAGACAACAGAAAACATCTACCCCAGACAACAGAAAACAGCATGATGAGTTTGAACAAAAAACAAACAGTTTTACCAATGCTGAGATATTCATTAAATTGTCCAGTCCACTGTAATGTACGGTCACAACTTGTCTAATCCACACAATTTATATTTTCTCTGTAAACCTTTTGTGGATTTTTTGTCAACATGAATTCACAAAAAAATTCAATTCGTAACTTTTTGGTCGTCGACATGTGAAGTCATGGTCGATATATTATTGAATTACATTTTTCTAGTTCTATCTGTCAGACTTATTTGTAATGCTATAGTCAATTTGATAGTTTTCTGAATAATTTATTCCAAGTTCTCAAAGTGTGTTCCAAATCTTATTTCGGTGCAGTTTTGTTTAGTTTTGTGTGCAACTTGAATTTTATTATTTTATTGAGTTGTGTGAAGGTGAGTCAAATTTATGTAATATTTATATATATTAATATAATATAATAATAGCAATAATAATGTTCGCTTAGGCGTCTGAGGCCTGTTGCGTCGGATGAACACTACCATGTCCAGTTGTAACTGCGTGCTGCCAGGCTTCCTCTAAGGCAGATGGGGAGGCTGCTACCTGTTGGAGCCACGTGTTTCGGGGACGACCTCTCCGGCGCTTCCAGCCAGCAGGGTGGAGACCGTTTGCACTGTTGACTGTCTTCTGAAGAATCTGGTGAGCTGGGTCCTCCTTATCCAGTCGGACAACATGACCGAACAGAGACCTGCGGCGACGTTCCAGAATAACCGAGACAGGGGGGAGATGTGTTTTTGTGGAAACATCCAACTTCCGGACGAAATCCTACCAACGAACGCCAAGGGTGTGTCGCTGATTTCGCATATGAAAGGCCTGAAGTCTCGAGGTGTCACTTTTTTTCAGGGTCCAGATCTCGGAGCCATACACGAGAACCGGGATCACGCACGACTGGTAGAGTCTCGGAGCCATACACGAGGACCGGTATCACGTGCGACTGGTAGAGTCTCGGAGCCATACACGAGGACCGGTATCACGCGCGACTGGTAGAGTCTCGGAGCCATACACGAGGACCGGGATCACGCGAGACTAGTAGAGTCTCGGAGCCATACACGAGGACCGGGATCACGCACGACTGGTAGAGTCTCTGAGCCATACACGAGGACCAGGATCACGCGAGACTAGTAGATGAGCAGTTTTGTGACCATGGGGAGCTTACTGTTCTTCCATTCACGGCGGAGATCGTTTATCGCCGACTCCGCTAGACCAATCCGCTTGTGTATGTCGGAGTTACTGCGGCAGTCGGGTGAAATCGTGCTGCCGAGGTAGGAGAGATCACTGGCACCCTCCACAGTGTGACCATTGACTACTATGTCCTAAGGCCGTTTGTCAGAGCCAAGATTCTGGATTTTGGTCTTTGTCCATGATATTGACAGGCCCATAGTTCGCGTGATGCTGTCCAGGTTCTCAAATATAATATCAAATAATATAATTTCTGTTCTAATATCAGTCATGTTTTAGATTTTTGCGAAAATACCAAAAATGGGAGGCTCTGTCCCCATCAACAATGATTCTTTCGATTCAATTGACTTTTTGTAAACAAAGTATATTGATACTGTATCTTTTTAATAGAAAGTGCATCTGAAATTTAAAAAACACCAAGCACATTTACGCGGTTCAAAAAATCAATTCATGACAGTCGATTAAAAAAGCCAACTTAAAACACATACTCTTCAGTGTTTATCTTCATTACACAAAGGCACAGGCCTCCGTCCATCGCAGACAATGACGGCATAATTAAGTTTGCTAGCGCTATTTTTAGTAAGGATTAACTACGATACTTTTTATCCTCACTCTCTCGTCTCGAGCCGCCCGACCCCAGTGGCAGGTCAAGGACAAGACGACTAGAGGACGACTACGAGATGTAGGGGACTCGCATCAAGCACCCGTGAAAAAGACGGCGGAGTCCGGTGTCGAACCCACGCCACCTGATCACGAGGCCGACGGCTTAACCACTTCGCCACGGAATCCCCATTACACAATGCATTGGTAAATATTGACAGCTCAAAAGACAAAGCCAAACCCTGGATTTAATTATTGGGTTTCATTGTAGATAACGACCACTGAACAGTGTATGGACAGACTGGCAGGTTTCTGCGACTGATTCTCAGTATTCGATTGAGCTTGGCTACCACAGAACAATCAATGTGTACGTGGACCAGAATTAAAATCTGCGTAATTAGATGATCAGTAATAGACTATTCAATATATCTACTTTTTCAATCGAAAATGAGCTTTCTTGTAAGCGCGCTCAAGATCACGTGTTAAAGGAGATGTGATAGCTATTTTTTAATTTTCAGAAATGAAGCAAAAACGCCTCAAACTGATTTACAAGAAAACATTCACAATTGTGCACGCGCACGTAGACAGCATGGGTTTCAACTACCTTATTCATTAAAAACACCAAGTACTTTTCAACTTTTTTTCGACTTCATTAGTTCTTTTATGTTCATGACTCAACTTACCCTAAAATTATAATCGCCTTTTGGTACTGAGTCTACCGTGTCTATAAAAGAGAAGAATTCGAGGTGACAATACAGGTTTATAAAATAATCAAGGAAATTATAAATTAGACTATAACAAGTTTTATTTAATTTTCTTCAGAAAAAAAAAAAAGAAGCCGGCTACAAACAGAAGAGGGCATAGCCACAAATTAACTAACTAAAGGTCCAGATTAGATATTAAGAAATATTTTTTTAGTCACAGAGTGCCGAATGCTTGAAATGCATTGCCACAGGAAATAGTGGAGACAGAGTCAGTTAATGCATTCGAGAATAGATTGGATGTGCATAGTTATTTTTAGATCAGGTGAATGGAAAAGAAGCTGATGGTATAATGACGCTGCAGAGTCTTCTAAACCAGTATAAAGAAGTTAAGATAGGTCACACACTAAAAAACAGGCTCAATACTGGGAATCCTAAGGCAAGAAAATAGTTACAAAGCCGATCGCTTAAAGAGAAGAGAGCTTGCGAGAAACATCAAGGTAATTTGAGAGAAATGAACAGAGCTGGAAGGGAAGTCTCATTTCGTTCAAAGTACTTTCCTTTGGATTCTACACACTTCTCCCAGCGGTCCTGTCATTGTTGGAAGTATTTCAGGAATGGCTCCTTGGGAATGGAGTACAGCATGGTCGTCGCGTTCCGGATAGTGTCTTCTATTGACTCAAATCTGGTTAGGGATCAAGATGCTTGATCAAGATCAACTGGGGATGGCGTGGACTAGTGGTCAAGTGACACGGCTCACAACCAAAGGTGCTGGGTTCGATCCCGATCACAGCACCGGCCGTTACCCCGGGGAAGCAAACCCTTAGAAAATCCAGGAGGAAGCAGACCCTTACATAAAATACATGATGAAGTCGGATGCATTGGGACAACAGGCACAAAATAAAAACCACAGTGCAATAGACACCGACTAGGGAAATTGAGAAATAAGGTGAACGCAAAAAAACAAAAACAAAATGCTGAGCAGCGCATGAACTGCAGTGGCCAGCTACCCATAGCTGACTGCTAGCGTCAGGGCCAGCGAACCAGAGCTGACAAGACCATTCTACACCTCCACGCGGTGATCCTGGATAACAGGCTGCAACAGGGCAGACTGGCTAAGGAGCAGGGATCGAAGATAGAATGCTAACCCGGTACTCAAAAAATGCTTGCTGAAGTCGGATGTGTTGGACCGGAAGGTGCAAATATCTTAGTCAAGCTGTAAACTACGACACAACGCATTCCGTTTTCTGGACTACATTATGCAACTTAAACCCTTTTAGGGTTTTGTAGAGGGAGATTGAGAACGAACGAAACCAAATCGGGCTTGTTTCGGGGTGGGGGTTCTGTTTTGAGGAACAGCCAAAAGTGGCAAGGAGCCATGGCTGGAGGATAGGGAGTCTGGAGAACCAGAGGAAGGTTGTTTTTGGTGAAGAACGTCTGAATCAGATACGAAGAATGGCCGGATGTGTTGTCGTAGCTGAGCTGCCAAGTTCAGGTTGTCTGCAGGTCGGGTCATTGGCCTCGAACAGCATCACCAGGGCGACGGGTGACCTCCAGGTAGTACTCTAATGTTTTGACCTTGTGATGCGCACTCGTGGTGCACAGCCCAATGGGAGTCAAAGACAACAGTCAACATGACTTTGTAATTTGCGTCATATCGTGGTGAATGAAAACCCGGCGTATGCTCACTACACTCAATATTGAAAGTCTGAGTTCCATTGACTGACGCAATCTAAGGGTGGGAAACAATTAACGCTTTCGCATGACGGTCCCCTATACCTCCATACCAAAGGACACCCCCATGCTTCATTTGTCTTCGCGAAAAAAAAATTTAATAGTCGGATTCATTTTGAACACACCTCGTAAAGTATTATAGATCTAAAACAAACATCCCAAATCCCACCATTGAAAAAAGCCAAGTCACATGAAATGGTAGAAACCATATAGGGAATAGGGAAAAAGGGAACAGACAGATTCAGAAAGGAAATTTATCACAGAAGGATATCTTAAGAGAGTATACCCACCAGAAACATGGATACACGTATATACGGATGGCTCATCTAACAAAGCCACATCCAATGGAGGTGGAGGGGTCTATTACAGACTAAGGAATGGAGAAGAAAAAAACTCGAGTATTAACAACGGGAACATATTCCAATAATGTCCGTGCAGAAGCAGAGGCACTGAAGGCCGCAGCTGAGCTTGTAATCCAAGATAAAGATATCCACCAAGAAAACATAGTATTCCTGACTGATGCCGCGTCAGTATTAGCAGCGCTAAAACAACACAAAGATGAAGATCTCGAACAATGTATGTTCTCCCTGACAGAGCTCTCAGCAGAACACCCAAGGTTGGTCATACAGTGGATCCCATCCGACTGCAATATTGAAGGCAATGAAGCTTCAGACAAACTAGCAAAGAGTGGAGGAGCATCCCCACAAACAGACCTGAGTATCACATATAATGAGGCCAAGACCATAACTAAAGCCAACTTCAGGATAAAATGGGCTGATCCATATCTCGACTTCCGAAAAGAGGACAGCTACTTTAACTTAACTAGAGAAGAGAAGTCATCATCTTCAGACTGAGAACTGGGCATAACAGACTCAAGAGTCATCTTTACAACACAATGAGGATTGGGACAGATGACAGGTGTCCATGTTGGAAGCATATCATGACAGCGGAACACATCCTGCAAAGCTGTACGCTCACGCAGGAAAAGAGAGAACAATACTGGCCTCGTGAGGCAGATATGAGATAAAAGCTGTATGGAGATAAAACAGCCTCACAAACAATAGTGTCCTTTGTAAGAGAAACCCGAACCTTGATCCGAGGATAAACGAAGAAGATGAAGAAGAAGAAGTAAAGTATTAACAAAAATATCAGAGAATTACACTAACCGAGAGGCAGCATGGAAAATTAAAAAGTGACACTAAAAAAATAAACAGTACAAAAAAATATCATGAAACGAAATAATTTTCTTTTAGCGATGGGTTAAAAGCGGGCAATGTAAAACTGTAATTTGATTATTATAAGATTAAGGAAGATTTAACAATAGAGGACATGTCTTGATTGCCATCACCAGCATTGTGTCAGGAGGAGTTATAGGGATTAGTAACACGATCTGGAACAATTAGATTTGTGAGCAAAGACGGTTTCACAATAAGGATGGAAGAGAGGGGGTTCAAGTCAAACCGGGACTTTTGTTGTAAGGAATAAAATTATTGTTTTCAAGTAGTCAAAATGCCATTTATTGTTCGATACAATCTCTTTCAACGTTTATACACTTATCCCAGTGTTTAAGTAATGCTTGAAAAGCTTCAGCGTAGAAAGGTTTGTCAATATGTCTAAACCAATCCAGGATAGTCTGTTTCGCTTCGTCATCAGTGCTGAAATACTGACCTCCCAGGAATTCTTGTAGGGGTCCAAATAGGTGGAAATCGCTTGGAGCGAGGTCTGAGCTGTAAGGTGGATGTGGCAAAACCTGCCAGCCGAGTTGCTGCGTTCAAGGTTGAGCGTTTTCTTGCAGGAGAAGGTCGCCCTTTGGGATCAAACCTGGACGTTTTTCCCACAGACGAGTATGCACATCACTCATACTGTATATACTGTTGAGTGTTTATAGTGGCACTACGGGGTAGAAAATCAACATCCAGGAAAAGACGTTCCACAATCTGGACATTCACAGGAATGACTGGTGGGTTGAGATCCACCACAGCCAGGATCATCACCCACGGATGTGCGGCCTTCTCTAAAACGTTTACACCATTCAAATGTCTGACTGCAGCTGGGTGTCTTATCGCCGTAATGTGATTGCAGTCTTCTGTAAATGTCCGCAGGTTTCACGCATTCATTCACAATAAACTTCATCACAATACGCTGGTCCATACAAGCACTTACAGTGTTGTCGGCCATTTGTATTCATATGTCACGTGACTGGCCCATGGCAAGTGGGTCACCTAACAGTAATAGGAAGTGCCCCTAACCAATGATAGTAGTTCCAGAATGCTGTAGTCCATTCATATAGAACTAGAACAAAAAGGCCCGGTTTGATTTGAACGTCCCTGGTGTGTTCACTAATGACGGTGTGGACGAGAGATCGCACATAGAATTCAGAAGACGAATAGCGTCCGATTTCAAATTGCACCGATTTGAAACATCATTGACTGCTTATTTCAACTAAGAGTCCGCAGGTCAATTCCATATTGGGTACAACGAAATACCCCTTCAAGTAATTAACACAGAAATCGGGCTATCATCCGGAAATGACTTCTCAGTCGGTCAATCCTTTCACTATCGAAGCGTCATGGACGATAACACATTCCACCTTCTTGATGTCAATCAGCATCGATGAATCCACTAACGACAGAGCAGCACTATTGTCTAACATTCTAATGCGGTATATTGAAGGTCTAAAGGTCACATCGCGTAATCGCTGTCCGAAAAGCACAAACAAATTGTCTCCGTAAACTTCTGGAAACGTATAAAATGGAGGACATTTTGAGACGGAAGCGACACGGCAATTCACGTGGGTGAACATTGGAGTCATGATGTCTGACGTGATGTCCAGGACAGGGGCAGAAAGACTTCTTCATCCCTGCATTGTTACCAAGGTCAGCAAATGGTCTTACATAAAGGACAAATCCTCAGCATTTCAATTCAGCGCCATAATTACAAGGTAAAATATTAAATAGCTATAAGCAGTCAGGTAAATAAGTAGGTGTATAGGTAGTCAGGTAGGTAGGTAGATATGTAGGTATGTAGGCAATCAGGTATGTATATAGATATGTAGGTATGTAGGCAATCAGGTAGGTATGTAGGCAGTCAGGTAGGTATGTAGATATGTAGGTATGTAGGCAGGCAGGTAGGTATGTAGATATGTAGGTATGTAGGCAGGCAGGTAGGTATGTAGATATGTAGGTATGTAGGCAGGCAGGTAGGTATGTAGAGATGTAGGTATGTAGGCAGTCAGGTAGGTATGTATATATGTAGGCAGTCAGGTAGGTATGTAATGATATGTAGGTATGTAGGCCGTCAGGTAGGTATGTAGATATGTAGGTATGTAGGCAGTCAGGTAGGTATGTAGGTATGTAGGTATGTAGGCAGTCAGGTAGGTATGTAGATATGTAGGCAGTCAGGTAGGTATGCAGATATGTAGGTATGTAGGCCGTCAGGTAGGTATGTAGGTATGTAGGCAGTCAGGTAGGTATGCAGATATGTAGGTATGTAGGCAATCCGCGTCGATGACATGGACCCATCGCGTGAAACGTTCATGGGCAGGATGAGTAGATGTTCCAATCTGCGTGCAATGACGATGATATCTTTCTTTCTGATGGTCTGACCTGACCAATAGGTGCTGGACGGCCCGGGGCGGGGAGGGGGGGGGGCGGGGTCATGATGGAGAGAGTGGTTTCCTACTCTTTATGCCTCTGGCCTGCTTTGAAAACTGATGGACAGCGATGCTCTCGGCAAAGCGGGGCACGGGTCTAAATAAGGTCAAACGGCGACGGTTTAGCATGGGTAATGTGTGTTCCAGGCATGTCAACCAGAGACTTCGTCGTTTGAAACCTGGTCAATTTAGTTCATCGCAAAAATGCGTTTGTGGTTGCACATGTGGAGGTCTTCAGTGGGGGTCTTCAGGATGGGGGGTGGCAGAGTTCAAGTTTGGGGATAGGACTTCAGGATGGGGGTGGCAGAGTCCAGGTTTGGGGATAGCACTTCAGGATGGGGGTGGCAGAGTTCAAGTTTGGGGATAGCACTTCAGGATGGGAGTGGCAGAGTCCAGGTTTGGGGATAGCACTTCAGGATGGGGGTGGCAGAATCCAGGTTCGGGGATAGCATTTCAGGAGGGGAGTGGCAGAGTCCAGGTTCGGGAATAGCATTTCAGGAGGGGGGTGGCAGAGTCCAGGTTTGGGGACATCACTTCAGGAGAGGGGGGGGGGGGCAGAGTCCAGGTTTGGGGACATCACTTCAGGAGAGGGGGGGGGGGCAGAGTCCAGGTTTGGGGACATCACTTCAGGAGAGGGGGGGACAAAGTCCAGGTTTGGGAACATCACTTCATGAGGGGGGGGGGGGCAGAGTCCAGGTTTGGGGACATCACTTCAAGATGGGGGGGGGGGGGATTGGCTGAGTCCAGGTTTGGGGACATCCCATTAGGATGGGGGTGGCAGAGTCCAGGTGTGGGAACATCCCATCAGGATGGGGGGGGGGGGGGGGGGGCAGAGTCCAGGTTTGGGGACATCCCATCAGGATGGGGGTGGCAGAGTCCAGGTTTGGGGACATCCCATCAGGATGGGGGTGGCAGAGTCCAGGTTTGGGGACATCCCATCAGGATGGTGGTGGCAGAGTCCAGGTTTGGGGACATCCCATCAGGATGGGTGTGGCAGAGTCCAGGTTTGGGGACATCCCATCAGGATGGGGGTGGCAGAGTCCAGGTTTGGGGACATCCCATCAGGATGGGGGTGGCAGAGTCCAGGTTTGGGGACATCCCATCAGGATGGTGGTGGCAGAGTCCAGGTTTGGGGACATCCCATCAGGATGGGGGTGGCAGAGTCCAGGTTTGGGGACATCCCATCAGGATGGGGGTGGCAGAGTCCAGGTTTGGGGACATCCCATCAGGATGGGGGTGGCAGAGTCCAGGTTTGGGGACATCCCATCAGGATGGGGGTGGCAGAGTCCAGGTTTGGGGACATCCCATCAGGATGGGGGTGGCAGAGTCCAGGTTTGGGGACATCCCATCAGGATGGGGGTGGCAGAGTCCAGGTTTGGGGACATCCCATCAGGATGGGGGTGGCAGAGTCCAGGTTTGGGGACATCCCATCAGGATGGGGGTGGCAGAGTCCAGGTTTGGGGACATCCCATCAGGATGGGGGTGGCAGAGTCCAGGTTTGGGGACATCCCATCAGGATGGGGGTGGCAGAGTCCAGGTTTGGGGACATCCCATCAGGATGGGGGTGGCAGAGTCCAGGTTTGGGGACATCCCATCAGGATGGGGGTGGCAGAGTCCAGGTTTGGGGACATCCCATCAGGATGGGAGTGGCAGAGTCCAGGTTTGGGGACATCCCATCAGGATGGGGGTGGCAGAGTCCAGGTTAGGGGACAGCACTTCAGGATGGGGGTGGCAGAGTCCATGTTCGGGGACATCATTTCAGGAGAGGGGGGGGGGGGATTGCAGAATCCATGTTTGCGGACATCACTTCAGGATGGGGGATGACAAGGGTCGTTTTCAGCGAGATCCTCTGCTGGTTCCAGATTTGATGGTTCGTAGAAGAAGCTAACAAGTTGATTCTTCGAATGATGCCCAGGCTGCTGTGTGGATCGGAGTTCTGTTTGCCGACCAGGTAAATGAAATCTCCAGCGGGGTTGATATGATTGTCATCGACAATAATTCTTGTCGTTGCGGGGTTGCAGTCAATGCTAAGTATCTTGACTTCTGTCCTTGAGAGATAGTTAGACAGAACTGTAAAGTTTTCATTCATAATACATTTATCTCATATCTCTCAATCCTGGCGTTCCATCAGGCACGTTTGTCTGATGCCAGGTAGCCAAATGTTGAGTAAACTCATTTCGAGTTTTGCCTTGGTGTACCATGTTGGGCACAGGGCCTCCATTTTGCCTCAGCCTCGATCGGCCGCGACAGCGGCTAAAATTGTACGACCACCTCGACGTCACTCAACGTGTCCAGCAATGCCCACCACACGGCCTATCCATCTGTTATCCATCACGCCCAACACATGGCCTACCCATATGTTATCCATCACGCCCACCACATGGCTGGTCCATCTGTTATCCATCACGCCCACCACATGGCTGGTCCATCTGTTATCCGTCACGCTCACCACATGGCTGGTCCATCTGTTATCCATCACGCCCACCACATGGCCGGCCCATCTGTTATCCATCACGCCCACCACATGGCCCACCCATCTGTTATCCATCACGCCCACCACATGGCCCACCAATCTGTTATCCATCACGCCCACCACATGGCCTACCCATCTGTTATCCATCACGCCCACCACATGTCCGGCCCATCTGTTATCCATCACGCCCACCACATGTCCGGCCCATCTGTTATCCATCACGCCCACCACATGTCCGGCCCATCTGTTATCCATCACGCCCACCACATGTCCGGCCCATCTGTTATCCATCACGCCCACCACATGGCCTACCCATCTGTTATCCATCACGCCCACCACATGGCCTACCCATCTGTTATCCATCACGCCCACCACATGTCCGGCCCATCTGTTATCCATCACGCCCACCACATGGCCTACCCATCTGTTATCCATCACGCCCACCACATGGCCTACCCATCTGTTATCCATCACGCCCACCACATGGCCCACCCATCTGTTATCCATCACGCCCACCACATGGCCTACCCATCTGTTATCCATCACGCCCACCACATGGCCGGCCCATCTATATTTCCGTAACAGTGCGACATCTATGACGTCAGAGAAGGAAGTGACGTCTGATCAACGTGCTGTAGATTTGGTCTCGAATGGAGATCTTCAATGTTATTCACTCCATCGCTCGTTCGGCAACGCGTAGTCTATCTGCATGACCTTTCCGTAGGTTCCCCACCTCGCTGCCATATGCCATGGCTGGAATTACCAGACAGTTGAAGGTAACCCCTAGCGTAGCGTAGTTAGCGTAGCTTATTTTTAACTTTAACTTTAATTATAACTTAACTTAATTTCTTGTTCTGGTTTAGATGACTCTGCAGAGTCTGTATACAGTCAGTTTCTTAGAGGGTCGTTTAACCGATTTGCAAGTCGATATTAATAACAGATAACAGACTCAAACACTAGAGCTAAGTAGACCTGCAGTCAGATAGGCGCCATCTATAGCTGCTCTTAACAAACCACCTGGGGAAAGGTACAAATACCTTGGGTAGAATTTTAACTTCCATTTTGTTTGTGAATCGGCCTACTCTATTCGATTTCTGCTAAGTGATTTTTAACGTGCTCGACACTGGACACGGGAGCCCGACTTCACTACCTACAGATCAGCGATTTTTATCAGAATATCCTGAAGAAAACAATGACGGTCTACTTCGGGATTCGAACCCACAACCTCTGGGACCTTACCTCGAGAACGCTAATTCCCCCTTTTTTTAAAAACCCGTTCCCTCCCAAATATTTTGGACCTCTGGATGCAATTTGTTTTTCTTTTATAAAACTCAAACACAGCGGCACTTAGTTGTGATCTGTGGATCTTCAATAAAAGTTTCCTGAAATAACACAAATTAAATACCAAACTTCACAATCGAGGCCACAATATAATGAAATACACATATTTTACAAATATAGGCGAACATTTGAGTGTGACAGGTTATTCGTGTTCCAACCGGACTAAAATGCACCAAGTGAACATGCTGACGTCACTTCTGATGTAAACAGCACATACCAACCGTCGAGTTTGCAAAATTCCATTATTCTGCCACTGATAGTTTCCTCAGCAGACCGTTGAAAACATGGCGGGTGAGATACGGAATCCGTCCAGAGTTGATCAGCGAGCGGTGATTCGGTTTCTAACAGCTGAAGGATGTCGACCAGTTGACATTCATCGCAGAATGCAGACAGTGTATGGTGACAAAAGTGTGTCGAAGACAACAGTGAAGAACTGGACAACGATGTTTAAAGAAGGACGTGAGTTAACGAAAGATCGTCCGTGACCAGGTCAGGCGCATATTGTTGCGTCAGAAGATGCCATCGCCAAAATTGATGCCGGAATTCGGGTGGACCGTCACTGGACCTTACCTTTGCCACACTTTTGTCACCATTCACTGCCTGCATTCGGCGATGAATGTCAACTGGTCGATATCATTCAGCTGTTGGAAATGGAATCACCTCTCGCTGATCAACTTTGGACGGATTCCATATCACACCCGCCATGTTTTAAACGGTCTGCCGAGGAAACTGTGAGTCGGAGGATAATGAAATTTTGCAAACTTAACCGTTGATATGTGCTGCTTTCACCGGAAGTGACTTCATCATGCGCATCGTGCGTATGTTCACTTGGTGCAGTTAGATCCGGTTTCATTTGAACACGCCTCGTAGTTACAAAATCGTTTTTATTTTTAGAAATTATGAAAAATAATGGATTCCTTATCAACTCAAAACCAATGCACGAATAACATAATGACTTTCTATTGACGATAACCCACAAGGGAAGATATTCTGAGCGTTACACCTTTGTGAAAACAGTCGCAAACGCCGATTTATCGTCGTCTCGGTTATCTGGAAAATTCCTGAAGCCGATGTATCGGGTTGCGGGAGTGAATGACAAGTGAAAACCAGAGGCGGGTAGCGAGTGGGGCACCCTCTATTATCCCAAAGCGACCTCCAAATTTACAAAGTCGAAGAATCTCCGGCAAATCACCAGTAGAGAGTATTGTGTAATTGAATCTGTGACGATATTTGCCAGGTCCGTAGCTTAAGGCGGTTCGTCTGTCAACTAATTGATAGCATGTCTCTAGGCCTGGGTCTAGAAATACCGTAATCAGTCCACAAGTAGGCGTGGCACTTTGTAGAGAGACATGGGTACAGCGTTTAACAGTTAGTAATGATGGTGACCTGGGGACAGTCACAGTGCTAAAGAAGCTGATTTGACACAGACAGATTAGATAATGCGTGTGTTGGTAGTGTCTCGGGTAACGCCAGTAGATGCTCACCTTGTCCTGTCTCATCTTTCTCATTATCTTCTGCTTATCTTCTTCCTCTTCCTCTTCTTCTTCTTCTTCTTCTTCTTCTTCCTCTTCCTCTTCTTCTTCTTCTTCTTCTTCTTCTTCTTCTTCTTTGTCTTCTTCTTCGTTTTTCTTCTTCTTCTTCTTTTTGTTCTTCTGTCTTCTTCGCCTTCTTCTTTCTTCTTCTTCTTCTTCTTCTTTTTCTTCTTCTTCTTCTTATTTTTCTTCTTCTTCTGTTTGTTCTTCTTTGCCTTCTTCTTTCTTCTTCTTCTTCTTCTCCTTCTTCTTCTTCATTATTATCTACATCTTCTTTCCCTTCTTCTTTCTTCTTCTTCTTCTTCTTCTATTTATTCTTCTTCTTTTATCAACTGATGCTATGCTTCTAGTCCGGCGAGTTTCACGAAGGAGACAGTGCCTTTCAGGCCTTCGCCGGTCCCCCACAGCTTTTCGAGCATGGTCGCTCCCCCAGGCCAGACTGCCTCTCTTTGGTCTGTATACGTCATGCAGTCCTGCAGAATATGTTCTGGTGTTTGCTTGGGTGCTCCACAATCGCACGTGACAGTGTCTCTGACACCCATTCTGTGGAGGTCGGCCTAGAGTCTACAATGTCCCGTTCTGAGTCTGAAGATCTTTGTCTGCCCATCTCTGGCAAGTTTGTCTATGCTGTCATTTTCTGGCGTGTATTCTTTGTGGTCTCTCCATTCAGTCCTCATGGATCGTTTGATGAGTGCCTTTGTATCTTTATGGCTCTGTTGATGTCGAGTCTGTGAGCCACCACTTCCGGCTTTTGCGAGCTCAGGTGCCTTCTCGTTTTCAAAGATGACACAGTGGGCCGGAATCCATTGTAGGACTAGATCTGTTAAGTTGTGTGACGAAAATTGAGACTCAGATAGTTTGGAATACTAATACTGTTTAGTCACAATTTGCATTTCGTTTTTATGTCTCGTCGAAATTTAATTCAAAAATAGCTTAACTAAAATGTCTGGAGATTACCCTAGTGCGGTAAGCCACTGATACATAGATGATGTCTCCAAGACCAGACCTAAAGCTTTCTAGGCCAACAGGAGAATGAGAAAGTCATCTCGGCTCAATTATAAACAACAATGGGGATTGCCTGGAAGAAGTCAAACCGAGAAGGGTTATGGCCATGCAGAAGTTGAATAAAATAAGAAACGTATGGCAGAACTCTAATCAAATGACGAACATACAAATCCTGCCAACTTGCATGTTCCCGGTGGACTACCACACAAACACTAAAGAAAAGGATTGAATCCACAAGAACTGGATATCGTGGAAAATTGGTTAGTCAACAATATCTTGTCCAGAAATTTACAAAATTTTGACCACATTAAACTGCATAATGGTCTAGAGAGGACGATACTGGAGGGTATGGGGCCTGGAATGCGGGGGCAGAGGCGGACCGAGGAGAAGATGGACACAGGGCATCACGGAGGTCCTGAAGATGGCAGCAACACGACAGAGGTGTAAGTTAAGGCCAGATATCGAGAGTCTTACAGATCAGCTGTTGTGAGAGCGACGTTCTGGCTAGAGATCCTTACAGATAGGCTGTTGTGAGAGCGACGTTCTGGCTAGAGATCCAGTCTTGCAGATCGGCTGTTGTGAGAGCGACGTTCTGGCCAGAGATCGAGTCTTACAGATCGGCTGTTGTAAGAGGAACGTTCTGGAATGGACATGCCACATGTTGATTATGATATCTCAAAAATATATATAGGGGCTATCTATTTGAACTTTCTGCAAGATTCTATCATGGCACACAAATGTTAGATGCTTCCCGACTAGGGTCCCCTTATATCCAGCTACCCTAGTGATGTAAGGGCGTATCCTGCTGACAATTTGCTGGACCGATGGATTAGTTGACGAGGTAGTATAGAATATCTCCCTCGTTCATCAGTTCTCCCGCCATGGAGCGTTCTCGAATGGGGGTCAAAGATAATGTTAGGCGCGCAAACCATTCTCCGATTAATAAACTAACGGCAGCCATTGACGGTGAATGAGCTGATAGCCAAAACAGCGATCAAGAAGCTTAGAAGCCATGAGCTGCAGCGGTCATCGACCTATTGCTAATTACCACCGTCATGGTCATCGAGCCAGTGGTGCTAAGACCCTTCTACACATACAATCGATGATCCTGGATAACAGGCTGCAACAGGACGACCAGGTCTAGCATAATCAGCAGTGTTTGATAGCCTTTCAGAAAATATATCAACCAAAGTAATGCATGAATTTACGTGACAAACACTTCTTCCCGGAAACAGGAAACATTTCCAAATGAAAATGCTTCTGAAAATAATTTAAAACACAATTTACAACAACACGCTTCTCTGTGATTATTCACCTTATTCGCACAATATTCAATGTCATAACATCAATCAATAACACATTAGAAGATGGATTCGATCATCAGAATCATCCATTGTTTTCCTTACTCGGTGTGATATTGATTTCGTACGTCATCCATCCAAGCCGGTTTTTGTTATCTACGTCATTGACTGATGTAGGCCCCTGAGACCTAATCAACTATCATCTTGTCGTCAACGTAACAAGCATTTTCTCTACACAACCCGTTCTCGTGCAGGTATCGTGTGGGGGAAATCTAAGAAATCTAAGAAATCTATGAAATCTATGAAATCTATGAAAATAATCCACCATCTTCAATAACACACATCTCAAGGAGCAACGAATTTACAGGTAAATAACATAGGGTGGAGGAAGACGGAGTGGTATGTAGCCGGGTGGAGGAAGACGGAGTGGTATGTAGCCGGGTGGAGGAAAACGGAGTGGTATGTAGCCGGGTGGAGGAAGACGGAGTGGTATGTAGCCGGGTGGAGGAAGACGGAGTGATATGTAGCCGGGTGGAGGAAGACGGAGTGGTATGTAGCCGGGTGGAGGAAGACGGAGTGGTATATAGCCGGGTGGAGGAAGACGGAGTGGTATATAGCCGGGTGGAGGAAGACGGAGTGGTATGCAGCTGGGTGGAGGAAGATGGAGTGGTATGTAGCCGGGTGGAGGAAGACGGAGTGGTATGCAGCTGGGTGGAACTATTGAAACAATCGTCCTTGATCAGTACTGGATCTCTGGTCAGGAAAGCGCTGTTTAATGACAACCAAAAGTCAGGAAAGGGCTGTTCAATGACAACCCAAGGTCAGGAAAGGGCTGTTCAATGACAACCAAAGATCAGGAAAGGGCTGTTCAATGACAACCCAAAGTCAGGAAAGGGCTGTTCAATGACAACCCAAGGTCAGGAAAGGGCTGTTCAATGACAACCCAAGGTCAGGAAAGGGCTGTTCAATGACAACCAAAGATTAGGAAAGGGCTGTTCAATGACAACCAAAGGTCAGGAAAGGGCTGTTCAATGACAACCAAAGATCAGGAAAGGGCTGTTCAATGACAACCAAAGGTCAGGAAAGGGCTGTTCAATGACAACCCAAGGTCAGGAAAGGGCTGTTCAATGACAACCAAAGATCAGGAAAGGGCTGTTAATGACAACCCAAAGTCAGGAAAGGGCTGTTCAATGACAACCAAAGGCCAGGAAAGGGCTATTCAATGACAACCCAAGGTCAGGAAAGGGCTGTTCGATGACAACCCAAGGTCAGGAAAGGGCTGTTCAATGACAGCCCAAGGTCAGGAAAGGGCTGTTCAATGACAACCCAAGGTCAGGAAATGGCTGTTTAATGACAACTCAAGGTCAGGAAAGGGCTGTTCAATGACAACCCAAGGTCAGGAAAGGGCTGTTCAATGACAACCAAAGATCAGGAAAGGGCTGTTCAATGACAACCCAAGGTCAAGAAAGGGCTGTTTAATGACAACACAAGGTCAGAAAAGGGCTGTTTAATGACAACACAAGGTCAGGAAAGGGCTGTTCAATGACAGCCCAAGGTCAGGAAAGGGCTGTTTAATGACAACACAAGGTCAGGAAAGGGCTGTTCAATGACAACCCAAGGTCAGGAAAGGGCTGTTCAATGACAAACCAAGGTCAGGAAAGGGCTGTTCAATGACAACCAAAGATCAGGAAAGGGCTGTTCAATGACAACCCAAGGTCAGGAAAGGGCTGTTCAATGACAACCAAAAGTCAGGACAGGGCTGTTTAATGACAACCAAAGATCAGGAAAGGGCTGTTCAATGACAACCCAAGGTCAGGAAAGGGCTGTTCAATGACAATCCAAAGTCAGGAAAGGGTTGTTCAATGACAGCCCAAGGTCAGGAAAGGGCTGTTTAATGACAACACAAGGTCAGGAAAGGGCTGCTCAATGACATCCCAAGGTCAGGAAAGGGCTGTTCAATGACAACCCAAAGTCAGGAAAGGGCTGTTCATTGACAACCCAAGATCCATCGGCCAGACGCTCACAGCGCCTGCATGACTACACGGGGGTGACTTCGGGTGACTGGAACATGCAGAGTGCCTGCATTCTGAGTTGGTTCCAGTCATCTTGACTTATGTCTTGCCACTGGTTTAAGGTAGCTAGGGAGCAGAGAGTGAGTTTGATGACCAGCGTACTTCTTCGTCACTATAATCCAAACACAGCGCAAATTCCGTCATCAAGACAAAACCGTCTGATGATGTCTCATCCTCGCTTGCGATGGACAGCTAACCCCTAACAACATATAATGTTGAGCTGCGCATGTACATGTGCTAAATATCGTCTGCTACCTACAGTAATCGCAAAGTTGGATGTTGCTGCCGCCTAATGACTCAATTAGAAATTATTAACTACATTTTTTAGCTATTCTAGATCAGTTTGTGACCTACTTACTGACTTGTCCTCATGTGTGTATGTATATGTATATAGAACATCTCTAACTTAGTCACACTCGTAGTCACAAACGTACTCGCTGCTATTCTATTATGAATGTAATGGCATTCTATCCTTTCATTCGCGCCTGATAAATTCAATAGGAAGAGATAGCCTGCCCCATGCCCAACCCTACTCAGTTGCCCTTTACAACACCCTTGGCAGACTAGAGACATATTCTGTCCTTTTCTTTTAGAATTTCTAACACACGATCGTATTATCAATACACCTACCTTCTAGACACAGAGCAGGCTCAAGAGAAACACAAAAAAGTGTCTCTTTTTTTCTGAGAAATTTTACGTTCCTCAACAGATATTCATCCTTTTATTGCATAATAATCCTTTTGTTTTTATGTGAAATATATCCGTTATTTCCACGCAAAAATGAACGCGTAGAAACATTAATTTGTTCCTAGCATTAAGTTTTGCGCAGAAAAGAACAAGAAACGATAGACAACTTCAACAGCTGCACTCGTAAGTCCAAGCGTTTAGTTAAAGTGTTGACGTAGCTAGCGTCGTTTTCTGCCATTCCCGCTTTCCCTTCGATTCCCACTTTCCCTTCGATTTTGCATTGTTGTCTCTCGTGTGCCTGTCGGACTGACTGGAACGTCTGTTAACGAGGAAGACGGTCACGCAATTTTTCAGGAAGTTTGTCACAAAAACAAGGGGGGGGGGGGGGATGTTAAAGCTATCTGTTTGAGTTATGGTTTACCCAGCTGTGTATGGTGGTAGAACACCTCACTGGTCACCAAGAGGCATTTTGTCAGCAAGACCGTTTCATGAACTCATTCTCCACGCATCAAGCCACCATTTTGTCCTGAAATATGCCACGCCCACGGGGATGGTCGAAGCTGTGTGGTATTTTAGGGTCGCAATAGTGATTGATAGATTGATTTATTGATTGATTTGGCTTTTTGTTCCAAGGGAAGTTTATGATCATCGCAAGTTTTTGCAGTTGCTGTTTGTTTGTTGTTGTTTTGTTGTTGTTGTTCTTGCTTCTGTTGTTGTTGATGTAGTTGTTGTTGTTGATGATGTTGTTTTTGTTATTGTTGTTGTTTTAATGTTGTTGATGTAATTGTTGTTTTTGTTATTGTTGCTGCTGCTGTTGTTGTTGCTGTTTAAAAAAAATCTGAATGTCAAATCGAACTGTTTCATCAGGATGAGAGCAATGTCTGCACAAGGGCAGGTGCTGGGGATTGATGCGGTTCAAGTGGCTATTGACTCTGGTATGTCCTGCCCGGAACTGAAAATGAGACTTTGATCTCTTCTATGTAGTTTATTTATGTCATCGTTACTTTTTGGCTGTGACATTCCGCTAAATACACTGCGCCCCGATGTCTCCGTCGCCCATCTGTTCATCCAGATTTCTCTGACATTGTTATTTATGATTCGTGTAATAATGTGGCTACTCAGTATCTATGATATTACAATTCAGACGCACCTGTTTTTGATAGCCTGTCAGTCATCTCTTTTCCTGTCAGCTCTCTACGCTCAGGGATCAATTTGATGAAAATATTAATTGTGCGTGAGGACGTTATATTTCTGATCGCCTTCCCCACCAACATTATCTCATCTTTTGTTGTATGGGGGCTGTCCTCAGCGGCTCCAGAATCTTCTTCTTCTTCTTTGCGTTCGCCTTATTTCTCTATTCCCCAAGGCGGTGTGCGTTGCACTGTGGTTTTTATTTTGCGCCTGTCGGCCCAGTGCATCCGACTTCAGCACGCATTTTTATGTAAGGGTCTGCTTCCTCCTGCATTTTCTAAGGGTTTGCTTCCCCGGGGTAACGGCCGGTGCTGTGATGGGGATCGAACCCAGCACCTTCTGGTTGTGAGCCGTGCCACTTAACCACTAGGCCACGCCGTCCCTGGCTCCAGAATCAACTTGGAGTCATTAAAAACCAATGTTTATCGACACTAATTCCCTTGAGTCAAACTTTTGCTGCAAAATCTCAACTGCTGTTCTGATAGGCTTGGTCTTCGCTTCACAATTTGAACGGTTTTCATCGCATGAATCATCAAACTCATTTAAGAATCCTTCCGGGTATTTCATATAGATACCATCGCACACAAGCGAGGTAGATGTGAAAGATGATACATCAGGTCTGCGAATGCTAGGTATATATAGACTGTCTCCAAGACACATACGTCATGTTTCGTACAGCATGTCTTCCAGGACATTTATTAAGAAACTTTGTCTTATTCAATAATGTTTATTTTTAGATTTTGTCTCCGACTTTCGTTTGCTTTTCTTTCCTGCTGTTTTTGTTTGTTCTGTCCATGACAGAAACCTTTTCAAGGTTTCCAGGTTGAGATGAAATAGACTGAAATAGACTGACCCTGATGCAAGTAGACGGCTATGAGTCACTGACTCTGACCCAAGCAGCCAGCTGCGAGTCACTGACTCTGATCCAAACAACCAGCTATGAGTCACTGATCCTGATGCTAGCAACCAGTTATGGGTCACTGACCCTGATGCTAGGAGCCAGCTATGAGTCACTGACCCTGATGCAAGCAACCAGCTATGGTTCGCTGACCCTGATGCAAGCAACCAGCTATGAGTTACTGACCCTGATGCAAGCAACTAGCTGTGAGTCACTGACACTGATGCAAGCAACCAGCTGTGAGTCACTGACACCGATGCAAGCAACCAGCTATGGTTCACTGACCCTGATGCAAGCAACTAGCTATGGTTCACTGAACCTGATGCAAGCAACCAGCTGTGAGTCACTGCCCCTAATGCAAGCAACCAGCTATGGTTCGCTGACCCTGATGCAAGCAACCAGCTATGAGTCACTGACCCTGATGCAAGCAACTAGCTGTGAGTCACTGACACTGATGCAAGCAACCAGCTGTGACTCACTGACACTGATGCAAGCAACCAGCTGTGAGTCACTGACCCTGATGCAAGCAACTACCTATGGTTCACTGACCCTGATCCAAGCAACCAGCTGTGAGTCACTGACCCTGATCCAAGCAACCAGCTGTGAGTTATTGAATTCCCACAATGATTAAGGTGACTCATTTTTGTGCGTCATGACAAGGGCGCTAAGTAGCGGGTTGCAGTAGCTTTCCTCACATTATGATGGAGCTGATGAAGGTGGACCGGGGTCTCGGTTGGTGCTGTTCTCATACCTCTAGTGATGATATGTATACCTTAGTTTTGGGCTGTATTTATGTTTTGGAAGTTATTATTTGTTGCTGTGAACCACGATCCTGGACAGACAGGTACAAGACGGATGACGCAGAGGTCGTCCCAAAACAGAGGTAGAAGGACACCATTAAAGAATGGACCGATCTCCGACCAGCAGAGACACAGGCAGCGGCCGCTGGCAGAGAGGCAGGGGCGTAGGCGTGTGGGGGAGTCTTCGTTGCCCCAACGACCTCTCAGATCACTCGAACTGATCTTGACCGTGTTGCTATCCTGTCTTCCAGCACAGGTCTCACACAACCTGTATACAGTTTCTGTAGGGTACCCGTGTCCGCTCCCCATGTTGAGCCTGGTATCTTTCTCAATATGGCCATTCTGTTTTTAGCTTTGTTGGTGGCTTTTTTATCTGGTTTTTCCATTGTCCACCTTGGGTCCATTGTTATTACTAGGTAAGTTGGACTTATGTCAGGGTCGACAGTCTGACCATTTACTTTTAGGATCATTTCTTGGAGCTTGGCGGATAGGGAGAAGGTTGTGTACGTGGTTGAGGGCCGGGCACAGTTGAGGACCGGGCACAGTTGAGGGCCGGGCACAGTTGAGGGAGGGGTATAGTTGAGGGCCGGGCACAGTTGAGAGAGGGGTATAGTTGAGAGAGGGAAATAGTTGAGAGAGGGAAATAGTTGAGAGAGGGAAATAGTTGAGAGAGGGAAATAGTTGAGAGAGGGAAATAGTTAAGAGAGGGAAATAGTTGAGAGAGGGAAATAGTTGAGAGAGGGAAATTGAGAGAGGGAAATAGTTGAGAGAGGGGTATAGTTGAGGGCCGGACATAGTTGAGGGCCGGACATAGTTGAGGGCCGGACATAGTTGAGAGAGGGACATAGTTGAGGGCCGGACACTCAGTGTGATGGTGGTCAACGGTTTCGTACGAGCGAGCACAGAAATAACACTACAAAGTGAATTGTAGTTGGGACCTGTTCAGGACATTGTTAAGTATAACGTGTTGGTTTTGTAGCCGGAAAATTGTGCCCTGATTCATTCTTGTGAATTGTCTGATCATTGGAATTATTGTGCCCTGATTCATTCTTGTGAATTGTCTGATCATTGGAATTAACTTCAGAGAGATTTCTTCAATTTCCCTGATTTCTCGCCGGCTTAGTTTCACGAACACAATTCTCGTTTCTGTTGCAGTATTCCAACATTTAATCGGTGCCCCATCTCCGTATTGTCACATGCAAGAGACGTGAACTACCAGACAACTTAATTGCTCAATACGAAGTCACAGACAGAAATCCAGCCAGATGTTTCATTAATCCAGGGTTCAGATTCCATCTTGGCGCGAATACCTTTCTCATTGGTAGAACGTACCAGCGGGAGACAACAATGTTAATTGTCTTTTGAAGACGAGAGATAATGGTAGTTACTACCCCTGTGACATTCAAGATGTCGGCCTTGTCGGTTAGATTGTTATGGGACGCGATAATGCTACAGTCTTGGTCGATGTCGTTGAGTTAATCTTGTATCTCACCTGAATTTGTGTCTCTCTGTAACACACAATCCTTGAATTCAGTGGGACGTCAGGCCATGACCAGGACCTACGAGCCTCCCTCTTCAATTCCACTGTACTGCCTGTGATGTGCTACTGTGCTGTGGCGGGTACACTAACAAAATCACTAGAGTGTCCCAGGACCTTTCTGGAGAGACACTAGGTCGGAATCACTCCCCGGAACCAATGTATGCAAGGTCTCCACAGTTCTGACATAAGACAATTGTCCCTGGTGAAGAATGGGGTAATCCGTTAAGACAATGCAAAACATAGATGGGCGGGCCACAGGTTGTGACGAAATGATGGTCGATGGAGCACAGCGACAGCAGTCTGGTACCCCCGAGGCAAGAAGAGACCGCGGGGAAGACCTCCAATGTGTTGGTCAGACTCCCTTGCTGTACGCTGCAACATCTGAGATGCCTCTAGAGTGCTTACCACGCACTGGACTTTCGTGTCCCAAGACAGAGTCCACTGGAGACAAAGTTGGGACCAGCAGCTATGCTGAGGAACGGGTCATCAAGATCAGTCGGACATACTATGTGTCTCATACCAGGTAGCAAAATTTTTTGGGAACCAGTTTCGGACTGCTGTGTTGGGGCAGTGTTGGTTCAAGAGTTTAACTTAGACCATCCAATTTGTTGGGCCGTGTTGGGTCTTCAAGTTATAGGACTACAATAACATCACTTTTGTCCATCTGTTGTCCGGCACACGCCACGCCCGCACTCCCCACACGCCCCGCCAACACTCCCCACACGCCCCGCTCACATGCCCCGCCTACACTCCCCACACGCCCCGCATACACTCCCCACACGCCCCGCCTACACTCCCCACACGCCCCGCTCACATGCCCCGCCTACACTCCCCACACGCCCTGCCCACACTCCCCACACGCCCAGCCTACACTCCCCACACGCCTCGCACATGACACTTCCCACACGCACCGCCCACACTACCCACACGGCCATCCCACACTCCCCACACGCACCGCCAACACTCCCCAGACGCCCCGCCTACACTCCCCACACGCCCCACCCACACTCCCCACACGCCCCGCCAATATTCCTCACACGCCTCGCCCACACTCCCCATACACCACGTCCACACTTCCCACACGCCCGACACATGTCAGGTACACTCCCCACATGCCCCGCCTACACTCCCCACACGCACATCCCACACTCCCCACACGCCCCGCCCACAGTCCCCACACGCCCCATCAATACTCCCCACACGGCCCGCCAACACTTCCCACATGCCCCGCCTACACTCCCCACACGTCCCGCCCACACTCCCCACACGCCCCATCAATACTCCCCACACGAATCTCTCACACCCCCACACGCCCCGCCCACACTCCCCACACGCCCCACCCACACTCCCAACGGACACTCCCCCCACGCCCCGCCAACACTCCCTACACGAATCTCCCACACCCCCACACGCCCCGCCCACACTTCCCACACGCCCCGCCCACACTCCCAATACGTCCCGCCCACACTCCCCACACGCCCCGCCCACACTTCCCACACGCTTCGCCCACACTCCCCACACGACCCGCCCACACTTCCCACACCCTCCGCCCACACTCCCCACACGCCCTGCCCATGCCATTATAAAACAGATTACCTCAATGACCTTCTCTTCCATTTTCTCTCAAACAATCCGACTCCTTTCCTGACTTAACCTTAGAGCGATTCAGTTATAGAGGCCCGCCCGTGCCCAGACACACACTGACTTTGGTCGCATTCAGGATGTCAAGGGAGAGTATAGTTTACATTTCTCTAATAACACATAATTTCGCGGGCTATATCCCTTTGTACTGGTGACGCAATGAGCCATGATCAGTTGCTATGGCCAGGTTAGGATAGTGATGTTGTTGTTGCTGTGATGTTGTTGTTGCTGTGATGTTGTTGTTGTTGTTTGCGAATGCCCACAGTGAGTAGGTTACTCTTTTGCGCGTCCTGAAAATGACATTAAGTTGGCTGGTTGCGGTAGCTTTCCTCACATCTCAAGCGTTCTGATGAAGGTGGACCGAGGTTCTCCAGGCGGTCGTGCTATGCTTGACTTCATCTGCGTTTCGCTCACTACTATGGAGATCACGTCGATCCCTCACCCCGTTAGCCGGACTGCCATGGAAACAGCCCGTTTCCAGGGAGGGCTACTAGGAAGCCGAGGTGAGGGTCTTGGCCAGTATGTTTTGCCTGACTCTGACTAACATGCCTGATCAGTATATTTTGCCTGACCCTGACCAACATGTCTGATCAGTATATTTTGCCTGACCCTGACTAACATGTCTGATCAGTATATTTTGCCTGACCCTGACCAACATGTCTGATCAGTATATTTTGCCTGACCCTGACTAACATGCCTGATCAGTATATTTTGCCTGACCCTGACCAACATGTCTGATCAGTATATTTTGCCTGACCCTGACTAACATGTCTGATCAGTATATTTTGCCTGACCCTGACCAACATGTCTGATCAGTATATTTTGCCTAACCAGACGACATTGGTCTTCCTTCCCATTAAGATAGTGTTCGTGTATTGGCCGTAACGTAACAGACATTGCAGTCAGCGATGAAGTGTTAAAGAATTCGTAGTTGTAAGTCTAAATTGTGTGTCAAGGCGTGTAACTAGTTACGGTTACTTTGCCGTTACTAGCTTTTACTTAGGTTCCAATTTACAGTTGGGTAAATGATGGCGATATAATACCTTTAGCTGTGAGCTAAAAATCAGGTGCCAAAAAGCAAATACAGATGCATACCAGCTGCCACCATTATTGAAACACCCTAACATAAACATGTCCACAAAAAGAACGCTAATCAACAGTATATTCATGCCAACTCTCTGCTACCAGCGCCAAACATGGACATTAACAAAACCTCTAGAGAGAAAGATCACGACGTTTGAGATGAGATGCCTCCAGGAAACAATCAACGTAACTAGGAGAGAGAGAATGGGCAATGAAGAAGTGAGAGGAATGGTTGAAGCAGGTCCGTGCTCGGAATTTATTGATGAGGAGAGAATCAATTGGTTAGGTTACCTAATGAGAATACAACCTGACTAACTACCCCTGTGCGCTTATAACGCACGACGTTCGGGTTTTCACAACCGTGGCCGACCGAGAACTAGATGGATGGGAAATGTTGCGGATATTCTAAATCGTTATGGGATGATGGCTACTTGAGCGACACGTCTGGTCCTGGACAGAAAACTAACCCCCCCACCTACTTCCACGACGCCACTCTTTACAAGTGGATACGATAAGTCAAGACAAGACAGGACAGGACAGGACAAGACAAGACAGGACAAGACAGGACAGGACAAGACAGGACAGAACAGGACAAGACATGACAAGACCGTACAGGACAAGACAGGACCAGACAAGACAAGACAGAACCCGACCCGAGACAAGACAAGACAAGACAAAACAAGACCCGAGACAAGACAAGACAGAACCCGACCCGAGACAAGACAGGACAAGACAGGACAGGACAAGACAGGACAGAACAGGACAAGACATGACAAGACCGTACAGGACAAGACAGGACCAGACAAGACAAGACAGAACCCGACCCGAGACAAGACACGACAAGACATGCTCTCTGTGGGACAGTCGTGCTATTCTTGTCTTTGTCTTGCACAAAGAGCCAGCGGACCACAAAACCTTCGTCAGGGACAAAGAACAAACGAAAATAACCACGACATCCCAAAAAGAAAACAAGACATATGAAATAAACGGTTTAGGTTCGCCGCCATGACACCCTGACCTACGAAAACAACAACGACATCCCAACAAGAAAACAAGACATGTGAAATAAACGGTTTAGGTTCGCCGCCATGACACCCTGACCTAGTTTTGTTTGGTGTGTAAAATATATCCGGCTTGTATATGATATAATCCAGCGACACAACAGACCAAAGACCAGTTTGTCTAAACACTCTGTATAAGTACACATACCGACATCAAGTAATTTCAGAGCACAGGCAGAGACATTGGAAGCTGCAGTAGACGCAATGCTGTCAGGCGAAATCAATGAATGCCAGGTAGTCCTTTTTCCATATGCCATGTCTGTGAATGAACAGCGCTAATGAACATGAAAAATACAGAACTAAACGATTTAAGATCAGTAATCTAAGTTAACTTTGCCAGCAGTCCACACACAGAAGATTTGCAGTACAGTGGATCACATCGCACTGTAACATTGACGGCAACGAGGTGGCAGACTGGCGAAAGAAGGTGAAAGGTTACCAAAGCCAGGTTGAAATCTGACCTACGAAGAGTCCGAAAGGTTTATTAGGGCTAGATACATGGACACATGGGAAACAGAGCATACTGACTACACAAGAAATGATGTTTATTACCAGTTGGATTGAAGAGAGCAGGTGGTGGTCTTCAGACTACACAAGTCACAACAGACTGAGGTATAGGAGAGAGCAGGGGTTGGTCTTCAGACTCCGCACAGACCACAACAGACTGAGGTAACATCTATCCAATTAACTGAAAATAGGTGCTACTGATGAATGCACCTGTGGTACAGGGAAAATGACCCCGAACATCTGCTGCAAAATTGCCCGACATACGAGGACCAGAGAAAGCAGATGTGGCCATCACCAGTGGCAACACTAGACAAGCTCTATGGCAGTGTCGACAGCCTCAGGATGACAGCTGCTTTCTTTGAACAAATTCAATTTGATGTCTGACAGCGTACGAAGAAGAAGCAGAACAGTGCCCGGATAGAAGAGCAATGACTAAGCGACATGGTCTAGAAGATTCTAACCTCCTTAGCTCATCCAATTTTGTCAGACATTGAAACATTGATGACCTCTTCACACAGTGCGGGGATTGGGAACTGTGTGATCGAAGCAATACCTTTAAGAACCGTGTGACTTGTGCTTCAAATATTTAGTTACATTTCTCAGTACTACATAACTAACTCAGTTGTGACCAGACCAATAGTTTCAGCCCGGCTGAAGAAAAGTAACTCAGACACCTCCGTAGCGCCGCCCTCGCTAGGTTTTAACATTATACAATTTGGTGTTATGTATCACCTGTTTGATCAGGTGAGATCTTCACTTTGTGTTGTTCGTCTGTCGTTAACAAACTCCCGCTACCAAGCCCTGAAATGGGCTTTGTAGTTAGCAGGATGTTATCATGAGAACGGAATGCGCTGTGTTGTGGTTTACAGTTTGACTGCGATAATTGCATCTTTCGGTACGACACATCTAACTTAAGCAAGCATTTTTGGTACCGGGTTAGCATTTCCTCTTCGATCCCTTCTCCTTAGCCAGTCTGCTCTATTGCAGCCTGTTATCCAGGATCACCGCGTGGAGGTGTAAAAGGGTCTTAGCAGCTCTGGTTCTCTTGAACTGACGCTAGCAGTCAGCTATGGGTTGTTGCTACATCTCATGCGCTGCCCAGCTATGGGTCACTGACCACTACAGCTCATGCGCTGCCCAGCTCTGGGTTGCTGGCCTTGGCGTTACCAGTCAGCTATGGGTCTCTGACCACTACAGCTCATGCGCTGCCCAGCTCTGGGTCACTGACCACTACAGCTCATGCGCTGCCCAGCTCTGGGTTGCTGGCCTTGGCGTTAGCAGTCAGCTCTGGGTCACTGACCACTACAGCTCATGCGCTGCCCAGCTCTGGGTCTCTGACCACTACAGCTCATGCGCTGCCCAGCTCTGGGTCACTGACCACTACAGCTCATGCGCTGCCCAGCTCTGGGTTGCTGGCCTTGGCGTTAGCAGTCAGCTCTGGGTCACTGACCACTACAGCTCATGCGCTGCCCAGCTCTGGGTCTCTGACCACTACAGCTCATGCGCTGCCCAGCTTTGGGTCTCTGACCAAAACAGCTCATGCGCTGCCCAGCTCTGGGTCTCTGACCACTACAATCAATCAACAATTAAATATGTCAATAAATAAATAAATAAATCCGTAAATCAGTAAATGAATAGTCAATATGTCAATAAATAAATATATAAATCTGTAAATCAATCGATCAACCAGTAAATGAATCAATAGCTCAATCAATATATCAATAAATCAATATCTCAATAAATCAATCAATCTGACAATCAGTCAATAGATTAATCAATATGTCAATCAATAAATGAACATGACAATCGATAAATAAATGAATGGCTACATCTATTTATATCCTTCCACTGAGCTCGTGAAGCGTAGTGGGGAGATGCAGGTCTCGTGTTTGGGCCAAATGTGTTGCTGTGGTATTTATGAAGCCATTCTTATATAGGATGTCTTTGACGTTGTCTATCCATCTGTCTCGTGGTCTTCCCTTGGCTCTAAACCTCAATCTGCTACTGTTGTATGTTTTTATTGGAATCCAATCTGGTTTCCTTCTCATGAGATGCCCAAACCACTTAACTTTCTGTCGATGCCTGAATTATCGGGAGAATGTAATTCCCACAATTGTTCTGATGTTGGCTTTTCTCATTCTGTACCTTGTGGTGGCGTTGATCACTTTTCTCGGGCATCTTATGCCACATGCCGTTGTTTTCTTTTCCCCTGCCTTGGACACAGAGCACGTTTGCCACTGATAGCACAGGGTTGATAAGATAATAGCGTTATCAGTTGCTGTTGTGTGTGTAGTGATGATAGTTGGTAAGTCATAACTTAATTTCTTCTTCTTCTTCTTCTTCTTCTTCTTCTTCGTTCATTCTCAGATCAAGGTCCCGGTTTCTCTTACAAAGGACACCTTTGTTTGTAAGGCTGTTTCATCTCCATACAGCTTTTGTCTCATATATGTCTCGCGAGGCCACTATTGTTCTCTCTTTTCCTGCGTGAGCGTGCAGCTTTGTAGGATGTGTTCCACGGTCATGATATGCTCCCCACATGGGCACCTGTCATCTGTCCCAATCCTCATTTTGTTGTAAAGATGACCCTTAAGTCTGTCATGCCCAGTTCTCAGTCTGAAGATGATGACTTGCTCTTCTCTAGTTAAGTTAAAGTAGCTGTCTTCTTTTCGGAATTCAGGGTGTAACTTAACTTAACGTCTTTATACTGGTTTAGAAAACCCTGCAGATTCCGCATACAACCAGTTTCATTTACATTTCCATTGATCTTAAAGATGTACACATCCAATCTATTCTTAAATATATTAATTGTCTATGCCTCCACTACTTCCTGTGGCAATGTATTCCAAACATTCACTACTCTTTGACTAAAAAAATAATTCCCAATATCTAATCTGGACCTCTCTTTAGTTTATTGATAGCTATGCCCCCTTGTTCTTGCAGGTGGCTGTATTTTGAAGAAAACAACTTGTTATAGTCTAATTTATTCGTTCCCTTGATTATCGTTTAAAATGTATTAAGTCATCTCGAATTCTTTTTTCTCTCTCTAGATACGGCACTGGCTTTCTAACTTCGGGTTTCGACTTCTTGGTCTAATCATTCGTCCTAAATGAAAATGCTTCTCAAGTGATGGAACTAATGTGTATATATGACACAGTGATACTATCAAGAAGTGCAAAAGGGCTAGAGCAGCTGTTTTCAGCCGTTAATGGACATAGCAAAGATCAAAACCTGTTTATAAACATAAACAAAACAAAGATAATGACCACCGATAAAACACAATGTCAGCATAAATTTACAGTGAGTGGTGAGGAAATAGATCAGGTCACACATTTTGAATATCTGGGCTCCAGAATTGACAAAAATGGTGACTGCTCGAAAGAAATAAAAAGAAGGCTAGCTATGGCAATGCAGAGACTAACCAGCCTGAAGAAATTATGGCAGAGCACCAACAAAACGATAAAAGTAAAAGTCTTGAGAGCCTGTGTTTTTCCAATGGCAGCTTATGGCTGCGAATCATGGACGATTACCAAAACTTCCAGAAAAAGAATCGAATCCTTCGAGTCAAAATGTTACAGATAGATCCTCAGAATACCCTGGACAGAAAAAAGAACAAATGTAGACATTCGGCAAGAGTTGAGCATAGAGGAGAACTGGTTTATTAATTCCATTATGACCAGAAAATGCAAATACTTTGGTCGCATCAAGAGACACAACGGTCTTGAGAGAACGGTGATGGAAGGTATGGTGCCAGACAAAAGAGGAAGGGGTAGACCAAGAAGACGATGGCACAAAGATATCCAGGAGTGCCTGAGTATGACAGTGGCGGAGGCTGGTGTTTTGGCAAGGGAACGAGTTTCTTTCAGACAGACTGTGATGGGAGCGACGTTCTATAAATGACATGCTACATGATGATGATATATATATATATATATATAGAGAGAGAGAGAGAGAGTGTGTGTTAAAATAAGATGTTCCTATTGGTTTTGCAGGTGCTCGAGGTTGCTCTTTATTTTAGAAGGTTTGGGTGGGGAAGACGTAAAAAAGTAACTCCTATATTCGTCCATCACTTTCAACAAACCTCAAACGCGAAAATCGTATCCAATATAAGTGCAAGGTCATCGAATGCCATCAATCTGAAATGATTTCCTGTCACGTGGAAGCTGAACCAATCAGGATCACATAACGCAATTATCGATTTTGAATCCATGTTTCTAACTTTCCATCTGGACGGCTAAGCGCCTGAGCGAGAGAGAGAGACGGTTCGGGTGCAATCTTTGGTGTCTTCACGCCTCTGTGTACCCGACTGTGAAGTGTGCACGGTTAACAGTTGATATGACATACCTATTATCTGCTCTTTAAACAGGTAAATTCACAAAATGCCATGCAAGCTTTCATAGATACCTAAACATATTTTAAGCTTTTGGGACGTCAAGAGTGGAATATTATTTTTAATTTTGGTGTTTCTTTTGTGAATTGGTCAACGATGTGTGTTAAAAAAGTACCCGGCTTTAATTTTGTCAGTGGAAACAAATGTAGCACAGGTGTAGTACCTCGACAGGTGCGAAGGGGGGTGGGGTGGGGGTGGCGTATAGGGGACCATCATGAGCATGAGGGATTTTATTCAGTCGCTGGCAGTCAGCCTTTCAGTGTTGAGTTTAGTGAGTACCTGTCAGTCGCTGGCAGTCAGCCTTTCAGTGTTGAGTTTAGTGAGTACCTGTCAGTCGCTGTCAGTCAGCCTTTCAGTGTTGTTTATAGTGAGTAGCTGTCAGTCGCTGGCAATCAGTAATGTCAAGGTCATGTTGACCGTTCTTTTTACCTCCCGTTAAGTTGTACATCACGGGTACACACCACAAGGTCAAAACTTTTCCAGAGAGTACTACCTGGAGGTCATCCATTACCATCGTGATGCTGTCCGACGCCACCGACCAGACCTATGGATAGTGAGAACCTCCATCATGACAACCCACCCGCCTATTTCTCACATCTGATTCAGACTTTCTTCGCCAAACACAACCTTCCTCTGGTTCGCCAGGCTGTCTATTCTCCCAACATGACACCTTGCTATTGTTGGATGTTCCCGTAACTGAAAATCTCACAGAAATGTGCCCGATTTGAGTCAGGAGAATACATTATGCAGGACCCGAGGGCCTAGCTGTAGTGCATTCCAAAAGAGGCCTTCCTGAAATTCTTCCAACAATGGTGGCACTCCTGGGAGAAGTGTGGGGCTTCCCAAGACTTTGAAGAGGGTTCGGGTTTAAAACCTCCAGGTGAGAATTGTATTTCTCTTGCCCAAATAATACTAATGTTTGCCAAGGCATCCAGGTCCTGTTGCGTCGATCGAACCCCCCCCCCACCCCCCACCCCCTACCATGTCCAGCTGCTGGGGCATGTAGCCAGACCTCTGTCTGTCGGAGCCATGTAGAATTGGGGGTGGCCCCTCCCACACCTCCAGTCGGCACCTCCCACGCCTCTAGCCGGCCCCTCCCTCTCTCCAGCCTGCCCCTCTCACGCCTCCAACCGGTCCCTCTCACGCACCCATCCGGCCACCCCCTCGCTCCAGCCAGCCCCTCCCACACCTCTAGCCGGTCCCTCCCACGTCTCCAGCCGGCCCCTCCCACGCCTCCAGCCGTTCCTCCCACGCGTCCAGCTGGCCCCTCATAGACCTCCAGCCGGTCCCTCCCTCGCTCCACCCGGCCCCTCCCACACCTCTAGCCGGCCCCTCCCACACCTCCAGCTAGCCCTTCCCACACCTCTAGCCGGCCCCTCCCACACCTCAAGCCGGCCCCTCCCACACCTCCAGCTAGCCCTTCCCACACCTCTAGCCAGCCCCTCCCACACCTCAAGCCGGCCCCTCCCACACCTCCAGCTAGCCCTTCCCACACCTCTAGCCGGCCCCTCCCACACCTCAAGCCGGCCTCTCCCACACCTCTAGCCGGTCCCTCAAACATCTCTAGCCGGCCCCTCCCACACCTCCAGCTAGCCGCTCCCAACCTCTAGCCGGCCCTTCACACTCCTCCAGCTAGCCGCTCCCAACCTCTAGCCGGCCCTTCACACACCTCTAACCGGCCCCTCCCACACCTCCAGCTAGCCGCTCCCAACCTCTAGCCGGCCCTTCACACACCTCTAGCCGGCCCCTCCCACACCTCTAGCCTGCCCCTCCCACACCTCCAGCTAGCCGCTCCCAACCTCTAGCCGGCCCCTCACACATCTCTAGCCGGTCCCTCGCACACCTCTAGCTGGTCCCTCGCACACCTCTAGCCGGTCCCTCGCACACCTCTAGCCGGCCCCTCCCACACCTCTAGCCGGCCCCTCCCACACCTCCAGCTAGCCGCTCCCAACCTCTAGCCGACCCCTCCCACACCTCTAGCCGGCCCCTCCCACACCTCCAGCTAGCCCTTCCCACACCTCTAGCCGGCCCCTCCCACACCTCAAGCCGGCCCCTCCCACACCTCCAGATAGCCCTTCCCACACCTCTAGCCAGCCCCTCCCACACCTCAAGCCGGCCCCTCCCACACCTCCAGCTAGCCCTTCCCACACCTCTAGCCGGCCCCTCCCACACCTCAAGCCGGCCTCTCCCACACCTCTAGCCGGTCCCTCAAACATCTCTAGCCGGCCCCTCCCACACCTCCAGCTAGCCGCTCCCAACCTCTAGCCGGCCCTTCACACTCCTCCAGCTAGCCGCTCCCAACCTCTAGCCGGCCCTTCACACACCTCTAGCCGGCCCCTCCCACACCTCTAGCCTGCCCCTCCCACACCTCCAGCTAGCCGCTCCCAACCTCTAGCCGGCCCCTCACACATCTCTAGCCGGTCCCTCGCACACCTCTAGCTGGTCCCTCGCACACCTCTAGCCGGTCCCTCGCACACCTCTAGCCGGCCCCTCCCACACCTCTAGCCGGCCCCTCCCACACCTCCAGCTAGCCGCTCCCAACCTCTAGCCGACCCCTCCCACACCTCTAGCCGGCCCCTCACACATCTTTAGCCGGCCCCTCCCACACCTCTAGCCGACCCCTCCCACAACTCTAGCGACCCCTCCCACACCTCTAGCGACCCCTCCCACACCTCTAGCTGGCCCCTCCCACACCTCCAGCCGACCGATCAGAAACCGTTGTTACACTTAACTGACTTGGACATGATCTGGTGCGCCGGAACTTCCTGGTCCAGTCAAACCACGTGACCAAACACAGACAGGCGGCGGTGGACCACAATGTCCGAGATGGACGGAAGACCCGTCTTTTCAGACATCCAAAGGTCGGATACTTTTTGAACACATCTGGTGTTGGCGTTATTTAAGTTTAATGGCCAAATAATCACTGTCAAAATTTGATAGATTAATGTCGTTCTAGGAGGACTGTCAGAAACTTCCTCACGACTTCCTCAGTCGTGCGTACTGCGTCTGGTGTCCAAACATTGGACGCCTTGGGGCGTTTACCTGTTCCTCTCTTTAAATTCTTGATCCGACACTTCTCCGTTCCTCAGGGGTTATTACGCCGTCTATGGAGTATATTTTTTAGTTGGTGATGGTTTTGGTGTTGTTATTTTTGTTACTGATCCAGCAGCATCCGAGCTCTCGCCCTTGTGCCCAATGCATGTAATGGTGTCTGCATATGTTTGTTAGTTGTTGTCTAGTGCCATATAAAGTGCTCCATTTATCTGGTCGCGGAGGAAGAACGATTTTCCTAACATCGTTGAGCGCTGAGCAGTTGAGCACCTCCTGACTTTGTGCCCATGGCCGGCAGACCTGCGGAACTTGCTGCTACCACCACACCCCGCCATACTCAACACACTCTACACATCACTACAACAATTGAGGAGGACGTGTGCTTTTGTTAGGGAGGCATTAGGCTGTCAGGAGCTACCGCATCACAGCTAAAGGGGAGGCATTGGACGGTCAAGAGCTGCCACCTCACAGCTAAAGGGGAGGCATTGGACGGTCAGGAGCTGCCACCTCACAGCTAAAGGGGAGGCATTGGACTGTCAGGAGCTGCCACCTCACAGCTAAAGGGGAGGCATTAGGCTGTCAGGAGCTGCCACCTCACAACTAAAGGGGAGGCATTGGACTGTCAGGAGCTGCCACCTCACAGCTAAAGGGGAGGCATTGGACTGTCAGGAGCTGCCAGCTAAAGGGGAGGCGTTGGACTGTCAAGAGCGGCCAGCTCAGCTAAAGGGATTATATCATCATCATCATCCTGCCAGGGGAAGACTTTTGGCACTGAGAAACAGCGACCTGTGGACCGGATGTTCCTGGTCCATTAGCACGACATAATCGAATAAAGAAACTCATCGTCTGTCAAATGTTTCTGAGACTGGGATGGGGCATGTCTTAGCAGAGACCTCCACGCTACGGATATTTCTCCCGGATATTCAGGATAGGCCTCTGGTTGCCCTGGTGAAAGATCTCTTCTCTGGACATGTTATATTACAGTAATATCGCTGACAAACAAAAGTCCCCCCTAAAAGACACATGCAATTATGAAAAATAACACAAGATTGAAATAACGAACAGTTATACAGATAATAACATAACCCTTCGTGGTGTATCTCCATTTAATCAGAATAATAACTATTTTGCAAACAATAACATCTTTTTTTAAAAAATAAACCACGTCAAATACTTCACACCAATCAGGACTCGAACCATTTCAATCAAACTGATACTCGCTAAACGAATTTTTTCGTTTTACACTGTGTCCCAGTGCCTAGGCGATAATGTCAAGGTCGGGGAGACTATGCTGTTCAAGGCTACACTGTGTGTCAAGGTCAGGTGACATAGATCCCCACTTCATGTCAAGGTTGGGTAGAACATGCTAGGGAAGTCCCCCACCTGACGTCAGTGTTAGGTAAAACATACTGATCAAGACATCCACTTCTTGGCAGTCCCTAGTAACATCTGATGATCAAGACATCAACAGGTACAACAAACTGACCAAAACCCCAATTCACCAGGATCAGGTACAACAAACTGACCAAAACCCCAATTCACCAGGATCAGCTACAACATACTGACCAAAACCACAATTCACCAGGATCAGGTACATCAAACTGATCAAAACCCCAATTCACCAGGATCAGCTACAACATACTGACCAAAACCCCAATTCACCAGGATCAGGTACATCAAACTGACCAAAACCCCAATTCACCAGGATCAGCTACAACATACTGACCAAAACCCCAGCTCGCCAGGGTCAGGTACAACATACTGACCAAGACCCCTACGTCGCCAGGATCAGCGACAGGAAAGGCCTCTAACACCACCGCTAGAGGTAACAATATTTGAGACCCCATTGAACCAGATCAACACCTGGGTTTTTGTGTGTGCAGTTACCAGTTTCCGTTGTTGAATCCCATCGCAATCAAAGTTGGCGAACGTCTGAGACTAGTGCTTCCCGATCTGATATCACGCGACTGTCAAATTCTGTCCTGGCACTGCACGCTCTCTCAGTAAGCGCGACACATAAGGAGTCGACTGTAGAATAGTCGAACATTCTGTTCTCCAGGACAGCTCGCTTTCTTTGCGCATGAGCAATGGGGTTCCGCTCGACGATCTGAGCACCGTGTGTGACGTTAGCGAGCTAGACGGAGCGGTTCTGAGCAAGTGTCTTCCAGGACGTGACTTAAATATTGAAGCTCTTCAAAGAATTTGTTACATAATCTGTCTAGCGTTTCTTCTGCTCCATGGGGAGCTCACTGCACAGATGATACTTGGAGATGCTCTAATTTGACATGCAAACAAAATTTCCCCATCCATTACATACGGGCTCTTTCCAGAAGTATACAGCCAATTCCATTGTTCACCTGCAAGCAAATACTGAACAATAACTATAGACAGGTGTGGCTAGATCAGTGGGCCACATCCCAGACAGGAGTGGCTAGATCAGTGGGCCACATCCCAGACAGGAGTGGCTAGATCAGTGGTCTACATCCCAGACAGGAGTGGCTAGATCAGTGGCCCACATCCCAGACAGGAGTGACTAGATCAGTGTGCCACATCCCAGACATGAGTGACTAGATCAGTGGGCCACATCCCAGACTGGAGTGGCTAGATCAGTGGGCCACATACAAGACAGGAGTGGCTAGATCAGTGGGCCACATCCCAGACAGGAGTGGCTAGATCAGTGGGCCACATCCCAGACAGGAGTGGCTAGATCAGTGGGCCACATCCAAGACAGGAGTGGCTAGATCAGTGGGCCACATCCCAGACAGGAGTGGCTAGATCAGTGGTCCACATCCCAGACAGGAGTGGCTAGATCAGTGGGCCACATCCCAGACAGGAGTGACTAGATCAGTGTGCCACATCCCAGACATGAGTGACTCGATCAGTGGGCCACATCCCAGACTGGAGTGGCTAGATCAGTGGGCCACATCCCAGACAGGAGTGGCTAGATCAGTGGGTCACATCCCAGACAGGAGTGGCTAGATAAGTGGGCCACATCCCAGACAGGAGTAGATAGATCAGTGGTCCACATCCCAGACAGGAGTGGCTAGATCAGTGGGCCACATCCCAGACAGTCCGAGTATATTTCAAACACCGCGCAAAACCAGAACCCCAGGACCCAGCCAAGAAACTGAAACAAAGAGACCAGAGTTTGATCTTCAAGCTGAGAACATGCCATGCCCCTCTTAACAAACATCTGAACAGATTAGACCCACTACGTGAACCATCCTGCAGATTCTGCCACAACCACGAGGAGTCAGTCGATCAAATACACCCTGACTGTGCCGAGGGCTGACTGATCTGTGAAATCTGCTGCTATAACCATACACAATACACTATACACATCACTACAACAACTTAAGAGAACGTATGCTTTTGTCCAGGAGGCATTAGGGTGTCAAGAACTGCCAGCTCATAGCTAAATCGATTATATCATCTTCATCATCTCTCGTTCACCGCCTCCTTTAAGGAAGTATGAACTAATTTACACCTGAGCATTCTAAAGATTTTCGTTACAGGTCGGAACCTGTTCCTCTGTTGTGAGAAGCAACCCTACTACTTACTTTGCCACGTACTTCTTATGGCAGCAAATCCAAAGAAAGGAGTTTCGTACATTAAATTGTCCTGCCCACAACGGTAAATTTTGCTCAGTGAACTACATTATTTCCCTGCAGCCCTTAGTGGACCACGAAGAAAATTGTAGTTGATATGTTCATCAATATTTGAATGACAGTTCTTTTAGCTCAATGTGAAACATTTGTTTTCTGCAAATACGAGGCGTGTTCAAGTGAAACCGGACCTAACTGCAGCAAGTGAACATAAGTACGATTCGCACGATGACGTCACTTCTGATGTAAACAGCACATACCAACCGTCAAGTTTGCAAAATTTCATTACCCTCCGCAGCAGACCGTTGAAAACATGGCGGGTGTAATATGGAATCCGTCCAGAGTTAATCAGCGAGCGGTGATTCGGTTTCTAACTGCAGAAGGATGTCCACCAGTTGGGATCCATCGCCGAATTCAGGCAGTGTATGG
Source organism: Ariolimax columbianus (assembly GCA_036924085.1). Taxonomy (NCBI): domain Eukaryota; kingdom Metazoa; phylum Mollusca; class Gastropoda; order Stylommatophora; family Arionidae; genus Ariolimax; species Ariolimax columbianus. The sequence continues at coordinate 2,301,956 of JAVGWX010000024.1, forward strand.
TGACACAAGATTGGCAAACGTAAGCTCCGGCGACGGTTCACTCATATTGCTGCACCAATTTTGACGATGGCATCTTCTGACGCAACAATATGTGCCTGACCTGGTCTCGGAAGATCTTTCGTTAACTCACGTTCTTCTTTAAACATCGTTGTTCAGTTCTTCACTGTTGTCTTCGACACACTTTTGCCACCATACACTGCCTGCATTCTGCGATGAATGTCAACTGGTCGACATCTTTTAGCTGTTAGAAACCGAATCACCGCTCGCTGATCAACTCTGGACGGATTCCGTATCACACCCGCCATATTTCAACGGTCTGCCGAGGAAACTATGAGTCGGAGGATAATGACACTTTGCAAAGTTGACAGTTGGTATGTGTTGTTTACACCAGAAGTAATGTCATCGTGCACATCATACTAATACTCACTTGGTACAGTTTAGTCCGGTTTCACCTGAATACGCCTCATAGTTACCCTCTGTCCTGGTTTAGCTCATGCGTTGTACCTCCGTCCATTATTTCCGTTACCGCGTTTAGCTTGAGCTGCCACGTCGCCTTTTATCCCGGGGTGTTCCAGACGTCTATATCGATACGTTTGATTGGCGTAGTGGTCGAACTCTCACTTTTCGGGGCTAAGGAACGGGTGTAATCCAAATTATAGGCATCCTTTAGTCAACTCAGCTGTAATCCGGTGCCTGAATTACTATTGGGGAATGGAAGACAAGAAAGGCGAATATACTCTAATTCATAAACGTGTCCTTGAACAATAAAGTATTGAACACGTCATCACCTACAGCAGTTTATGACTTGAAACTGTTTACTTCAGTGCCAGATCTGTTAAGATCTTTTGTCTGTCCGAGTGAGGGATCTGGGTTCGATCCCTGATTTTGACATGCTCTGGTCATCGTAACTGCAAATAGATTCTTGACGTACATTTGGTGAGGACAATATCGCGATGAGAGAAATTGATCACCCTGACTCGGTGGAAAAACTGAGACCTAGTAGAGTTGGTTTCTCACACCTCACTCCGACAGTAGTGTCTCAAATTGGAAGAAAAAAAAATCTCAAATTGACTGCTCTCCCCCCCCCCCCCCCCCCCCCAAAAGACAACGTTCAAGGAACTCATAAATGTTAAATGACTGAGTCAATAACTAATTTGAAAGGTCAGTTCTTAGGCAACAGTTGCTGTAGGGGATGTTGATAGTCTAAGCTGCAGTCTATGTGAGGGGGTGTGGCCAGTTCCCTTCCTTGGTGTTTTTTATCTTCCCAAACTCACACGTTAGGTACCTATTTACAGCTGGGTCGACTGGAGAAGCGGTCGTACCAAGTTCTAACCAAGTTAATGAACCTAGAGTTAAATTATAACACCGCACAATAGCGCACATCACTCAAGTGCCGCACGACACCACATTCGACACAAACATTCACACAACACACAAGGCGCCTGACGGCCAAAATTCACACCACACACAAGGCGCCTGACAGCCAACATTCACACCACACATAAGGCGCCTGACGGCCAACATTCACACGATAGACTAGGCGCCTGACAGCTAACATTCACACGACACACCAGGCGTCTAACAGCCAACATTCACACGACACACCAGGCGCCTGACGCCCAACATTCACACCATACACAAGGCGCCTGACGGCCAACATTCACACCATACACAAAGCGCCTGACAGCCAACATTCACACCAGACGCCTGACATATATTCCCCCACACACCAGGCATCTGACAGCTGATATTCCCCCAAACACCAGGCATCTGACAGCTGATATTCCCCAAAACACCAGGCATCTGACAGCTGATATTCCCCCAAACACCAGGCATCTGACAGCTGATATTCCCCCAAACACCAGGCATCTGACAGCTGATATTCCCCCAAACACTGGGCGCCTGACAGCTGATATTCCCCCAAACACCAGGCATCTGACAGCTGATATTCCCCCAAACACCAGGCAGCTGACAGCTGATATTCCCCCAAACACTGGGCGCCTGACAGCTGATATTCCCCCAAACACTGGGCGCCTGACAGCTGATATTCCCCCAAACACTGGGCGCCTGACAGCTGATATTCCCCCAAACACCAGGCAGCTGACAGCTGATATTCCCCCAAACACCAGGCAGCTGACAGCTGATATTCCCCCAAACACTGGGCGCCTGACAGCTGATATTCTCCCAAACACTGGGCGCCTGACAGCTGATATTCCCCCAAACACTGGGCGCCTGACAGCTGATATTCCCCCAAACACCAGGCATCTGACAGCTGATATTCCCCCAAACACCAGGCACCTGACAGCTGATATTCCCCCAAACACTTGGCGCCTGACAGCTGATATTCCCCCAAACACTGGGCGCCTGACAGCTGATATTTCCCCAAACACTGGGCGCCTGACAGCTGATATTCCCCCAAACACCAGGCATCTGACAGCTGATATTCCCCCAAACACCAGGCAGCTGACAGCTGATATTCCCCCAAACACCAGGCACCTGACAGCTGATATTCCCCCAAACACCAGGCACCTGACAGCTGATATTCCCCCAAACACCAGGCACCTGACAGCTGATATTCCCCCAAACACCAGGCCCCTGACAGCTGATATTCCCCCAAACACCAGGCACCTGACAGCTGATATTCCCCCAAACACCAGGCAGCTGACAGCTGATATTCCCCCAAACACCAGGCCCCTGACAGCTTTTATTACCCCAAACACCAGGCACCTGACAGCTGATATTCCCCCAAACACCAGGCACCTGACAGCTGATATTCCCCCAAACACCAGGCACCTGACAGCTGATATTCCGCCAAACACCAGGCCCCTGACAGCTTTTATTACCCCAAACACCAGGCACCTGACACAGTCTTTCCCATGCGTGATAGCCCTTTTCATGGCTTTAGCTAACCTGTCTCATTGCTGGTGTATGTTCAAGACATACACAAGTCCTTCTAAATCACACAACTCGTCTCATTGCTGGTGTATGTTCAAGACATACACAAGTCCTTCTAAATCACACAACTCGTCTCATTGCTGGTGTATGTTCAAGACATACACAAGTCCTTCTAAATCACACAACTCGTCTCATTGCTGGTGTATGTTCAAGACATACACAAGTCCTTCTAAATCACACAACTCGTCTCATTGCTGGTGTATGTTCAAGACATACACAAGTCCTTCTAAATCACACAACTCGTCTCATTGCTGGTGTATGTTCAAGACATACACAAGTCCTTCTAAATCACACAACTCGTCTCATTGCTGGTGTATGTTCAAGACATACACAAGTCCTTCTAAATCACACAACTCGTCTCATTGCTGGTGTATGTTCAAGACATACACAAGTCCTTCTAAATCACACAACTCGTCTCATTGCTGGTGTATGTTCAAGACATACACAAGTCCTTCTAAATCACACAACTCGTCTCATTGCTGGTGTATGTTCAAGACATACACAAGTCCTTCTAAATCACACAACTCGTCTCATTGCTGGTGTATGTTCAAGACATACACAAGTCCTTCTAAATCACACAACTCGTCTCATTGCTGGTGTATGTTCAAGACATACACAAGTCCTTCTAAATCACACAACTCGTCTCATTGCTGGTGTATGTTCAAGACATACACAAGTCCTTCTAAATCACACAACTCGTCTCATTGCTGGTGTATGTTCAAGACATACACAAGTCCTTCTAAATCACACAACTCGTCTCATTGCTGGTGTATGTTCAAGACATACACAAGTCCTTCTAAATCACACAACTCGTCTCATTGCTGGTGTATGTTCAAGACATACACAAGTCCTTCTAAATCACACAACTCGTCTCATTGCTGGTGTATGTTCAAGACATACACAAGTCCTTCTAAATCACACAACTCGTCTCATTGCTGGTGTATGTTCAAGACATACACAAGTCCTTCTAAATCACACAACTCGTCTCATTGCTGGTGTATGTTCAAGACATACACAAGTCCTTCTAAATCACACAACTCGTCTCATTGCTGGTGTATGTTCAAGACATACACAAGTCCTTCTAAATCACACAACTCGTCTCATTGCTGGTGTATGTTCAAGACATACACAAGTCCTTCTAAATCACACAACTCGTCTCATTGCTGGTGTATGTTCAAGACATACACAAGTCCTTCTAAATCACACAACTCGTCTCATTGCTGGTGTATGTTCAAGACATACACAAGTCCTTCTAAATCACACAACTCGTCTCATTGCTGGTGTATGTTCAAGACATACACAAGTCCTTCTAAATCACACAACTCGTCTCATTGCTGGTGTATGTTCAAGACATACACAAGTCCTTCTAAATCACACAACTCGTCTCATTGCTGGTGTATGTTCAAGACATACACAAGTCCTTCTAAATCACACAACTCGTCTCATTGCTGGTGTATGTTCAAGACATACACAAGTCCTTCTAAATCACACAACTCGTCTCATTGCTACATACGCCCTTGTTAGCGCTATATACAATCTGCAGAACTACAACCATTTTATTTGGATACAAAGGTTACTGTCGTTGTTAAGGGCAACAGGGAGTCCTTTTCAGGGATACACTTTAATATTCTGGTTTGTTGTTTTCTGTTAAAATTTGACCTTTGTTTTTAGCGAAAGTATTTCGTGTTTAGGTTGCAATGGATATCCTGTGTGGACAGCTGATCCTTGGGATTAGAAGAACGGACCGTCGCACGGTACGATCCAAGGACGTAGGCAGGAGGAACATGAAGTCATGCGACATCCATCGGAAGGCTAGGAATAGATTGCTCAGGATCGAGCTGTTTTGAGACAGACAGTTGGAAAGGTCATAGTGGATTCTGACGCTCGTAGAAGCCTTTTGACTGGAGAGAAAAGAGAAAGACTGAAGCGATCGGCGGACTCCCGGCAAGCCAGCCACCTCAGCATGGCTGTACGTTCTGTGGTAGGGACTGTCCCTCATGGATCGCCCGTTACAGCCATAGCAGACAGAGTTGGACAAAACTCACAGGGCGCCACGCGCTTGGTCTATAGAGACTGAGACGTCAGCGGTGATGATAATGCCGATTTTAGCCTCAGAGAAAGTAGTCTACGTTAGGTCAGGTATTATCAGACATTGTGTGGATGCATGTGTGTGTGTGGATGCATGTGTGTGTGTGGATGCATGTGTGTGTGTGGATGCATGTGTGTGTGTGGATGCATGTGTATGTGTGGATGCATGTGTGTATATGTGGATGCATGTGTGTGTGTGGATGCATGTGTGTGTGTAAGTGTGTGTGTTTGTGTGTGTGCGTGTGTGTTGCTAGTTGTCCTACTGTCTGCCTCTCCCATTTCCGCGTGTCCGCTCTACAGATTGTCCCAAATACTTGTGATCTAACCCGCTTGCAAACACTCCCCGGCATTGTGTCATTGTTCTTGCCAGGAAACCTCCCTCCGCCCTTCCACCTCCTTTCTTCCCCCCCCCCCCCCCTATTCTTGTTCTCTTACGACTATACATTACCTTATTGTGGCTTTAGAAAGTCCTTCTAGGACTTAGAGCTACAGTACTTTTTCAAGGCTAGAAACATTCCTTTCTAAGACTAATCAAGATTTCAGTTACAAGGATACAGAACAACAAAACGGTATACTACAAACATTACAACACAAATAAAGGCGAAAATGCATTCAAATGATCAACGGGTTTTCTAATCTATCACTGAACTAGTCGTTGACCTAAGAAAAGCAGACAAACTATCGCGTACATGAGTATAATAAATATCAATCATCTTCATTCACTGACGCATGTGACTGACTCTGTGCGCCAGAAAGTCATGAATGGATTGTCGTGAAACGCAGATGGAGAGTTCTCAAACTTTCAAGGACTCATGTGAATATGCTGGACATGTTATGCGTAGCGGATGTCATGGGAGGAACACGTGGTGCAGGAGTCTTCTTCTTTGTCTACATCTTCCTGTTCTTCTTCTTGTTCTTCTTCTTCTTCTTCGATCAACTGAGGCTGTGCTTCTAGCCCGGTGTGGTTCCTGAAGAAGACTGTAGGTTTCAGGTCTTCGCCGGTTCCCGACAGCTTTTTGAGCATGGTCGCTCCGCCAGGGCAGACTGTCTCTCTTTGGTCTGCATAGGTCTGGCAGTCCTGCAGGACATGTTCTGGTGTCTATTTGAGTACTCCACAATATCACGTGGCAGTGTCTCTGAGACCCATTCTGTGGAGGTGGGCCTTGAGTCTACAATGTCCCGATCTGAGTCTGAAGATCTGTGTCTGTCCATCTCTGCCAAGTTTGTCTATGCTGCCATTTTCTGGCATGTATTCGAAGTGCTGGTCTCTCCATTCCGTCCTCATGGATCGTTTGATGAGTGTCTTTATATCTCGGTGGATGGCGAGTCTGCGTGCCGCTACTTCCGGCTTTTGCAAGCTCATCTGATTTCCTGTCTGCTAGGTTCTCACAGTGGGCTGGGCCCAAAGTGGGCCGAAATCCAATGTAGAACTAGATTTATTTTTGGGACAGTAACACAATGTTGTATTTTTGTGTGTGTGGAGATTCTATCTTGTTTCGGGCTTGATATGACTTGGAGTACACTCCTGGAGTCTATCGTGTTTCGGGCTTGATATGACTTGGAGTACACTCCTGGAGTCTATCGCGTTTCGGGCTTGATATGACTTGGAGTACACTCCTGGAGTCTATCGTGTTTCGGGCTTGATATGACTTGGAGTACACTCCTGGAGTCTATCGTGTTTCGGGCTTGATATGACTTGGAGTACACTCCTGCAGTCTATCTTGTTTCGGGCTTGATATGACTTAACTTAACTTAACGTCCTTATACTGGTTTAGAAGACCCTGCAGAGTCTGTATACAACCAGTTACATTTACATCACCTTGCTCTAAAAGCTATGCGCATCCAGTTTATTCTTAAATGCATTAACTGTCCCTGCCTCCACTACCTCCCCTGGCAATGCATTCCAAGCAGACACCACTCTCTGACTAAAAAAATATTTCCTAATATCTAACCTGGACCTCTCTTTAGTCAGCTTGTAGCTATGCCCTCGTGTTATTGTAGGTGGCTGTATTTTTAAAAAAACTTGTTATAGTCTAATTTATCGATTCCTCTGATCATCTTATAAACCTGTATTAAGTCACCACGAATTCTTCTCTCTTCGAGAGGTTTTTCTGAGTCGTTCCTCATAACTGTAATTCTGGAATCCCAATATCATCTTTGTCGCTCTTTTTTGTATCCTTTCCAGCATGTTTATATCCCCTCTATGATAAGGACTCCACACCTGTACACAGTACTCCAATCTAGGTCTAACTAAAGCTTTATACAGTTTGACGATCACTTCCTTGCTCCTATGTTTAATATTTCTTTTTATCATACCTAACATTGCATTTGCCTTTTTCACTGCTACCTTGACTTGCTCACTCACCTTTCCTGTGTGATCTATTATAACCCCTAGGTCCCTTTCCTTATCTATCTTTCTAATATTGTTTTCTCCTATTCTGTAATTATGTTCCATATTGGATCTACCCATGTGGATGACTGTACATTTATCTACATTAAACTCTATTTGCCAGCTTACAGACCATTTCGAATTTTATCTAAATCCGACATCAATATATCCACTTCCGCTTTAGATGAGACTACTGCATAGTTTTGTGTCATCAGCAAATTTTACAATCATGGATCTCATAACAATGTCCAAATCATTTATATATATCAAGAACAAAATTGGTCCCAAAACCGAGCCCTGTGGCACACCACTTTTCACTTCACACCACTCAGAGTACTCCTTTTTTATGCCCACCCTCTGCCTTCTTCCCGTTAACCAATTTTCAATCCATTTGGCAACTTCCCCACCTATTCCATGTGATTTTAACTTTCGAAATAATCTTTGATGAGGTACTTTATCAAAGGCCTTTGCAAAGTCTAGATAAATAACATCCACTGGCTCCCCTTTATCTATGATTTTAGTAACCTCCTCCATGAATTCTAATAGATTTGTTAAGCATGATCTCCCTCTAGTAAACCCATGCTGACTATTTCTAATTAGATTAAATTTGTCTAAATGCATTACAATGTTTTCTTTGATTATTGACTCTAACAATTTACAGACTATGCTCGTTAAACTCACCGGTCTATAATTTGCTGGATCGGATTGTTTGCCTTTTTTGAATAAGGGGATCACTCCTGCATCTTTCCAATCCCGTGGAACAATCCCTTTTGTAAGTGATTGAGAACATAATATAGCCAATGGTTTTGCTAGTTGGTTTCTAATTTCATACAGCAATTTTGGATGAATACCATCTTGACCTGGACATTTATTCACTTTCAACCCCTCCAATTTTTAAAAAAACCATTTCCTCTGTAATACAGATTGATCTTAATCCCACTGTATCCATGTCTCTTTGAAAAATATCTATAGGCTCTGGGATCTCGGAGCAGTCCTCCTTTGTGAAGACTGTGCCAAAGTACTGATTGAGCAGATTAGCAGCCTCCCTATTCTCACTTATTATTTTCCCTGTACTGTCTATGAGAGGGCCTACTTTGTCTTTCGTTCTTTGTTTATTTCTAACATAAGAAAAGAAGCTTTTACTGTCAGTCTTGATCCTCTGAGCAAGTTTTTTTTCAAAGTCTATTTTTGCTGTTTTATTCGCTTTCTGAGATATGTTCTGCTTGTCCAAATATTTTACATATGTTTCTTTTGATTTACCGGCCTCTATATATTTTTGCCATGCTTTATTTTTTGCTCTTCTACATTTCACTACAAATCTAGTTATCCACTTTTTACGCTTGGGGTTTACCTCCCTACAGGGAACACATTCCTCTTTTAGCGTTTCTAGAACTGTTTTAAAACTCTCCCACTCCTGTTCAACATCTGTTCCTACGACAATAT